>VXCB01000220.1:0-43045 GCA_009613015.1 Mollisiaceae sp. DMI_Dod_QoI
ATCAAGGCAAAAAGGAGTTTTGCTAGTTTCTCCTTGTATATACACAGTACCGTGGCCTTCGGGCTCGTGCTACATAGTTTTGAACTAATACAGCACGTTAAAAGGAAAAAAAAAAAAAAAAAAAAAAAAAAAAATTAGTCTATGGAGTATAATGTCCGTGAAAGCTTTGTAATCCTTAGTTGGAATGAAGTCCGTCCAGGTATTTGCAAGCCAGTATTAAATAATGCCCCCTTATTCAAGTAAATCTTACACACAATGAACGAATGAGCATGAAGGAGAACACTGATGGAAATTGATTGAACTTTTCAATCTTATCTAGCTTTCCTTAGCTAATACAGCGAAGCTGATATCTAATCTCTATATGCGCCGTTCCCTTGGTACTGTACCGCAGATCTCTCATTGAGCTCTTACAAATAACTTTTCAGCATCACCAACTCTTAACATCAGAGAACATCAGAGATGTGAGCTAGCAAGAGATGTGCTAGCAGAATTAGACAACCCATGGAAATATTATTTAGTGCAGCAGCGCCGAACTCAGCCAAAGCTCCCAAAACTTCTGTATGATCCATCCTCCACTTCTTGTCCTACATTCGAACTCGAAACAGGTATCGAAGGCGAACTTGGGAAACATCGTATGCAATATACTCATTGTACATAAGGTAGGCATTGTTCACATTGGTGTTTCCAGGTTTTACTCTGGTATCCGGCTACATAAGAAGAAAGTTGTCAGAACCCAAGCTCCAACGACACAAATTACAGGTGTACTCACAATCTTAACACCTTTCAGTGATGGGTGTACGCAATCAGCGTCTTTCCAAAGGCTTGGTCCAATCATTCCCTGCCCCCAACTAAACGAAGATAGTAAGTAAACATTCCATCATACTAGCATGAGGATAGAAGAGAGGGATGAAGACAAGGTAAAGTTCTTAGAAGGAGCCTCATGTGTATAGAGATACACAAGGGATTGTTTCATGTTACTTACGTTGATGACATTCCCTTCAACTTAGCATCTCTATCCGCATCGTACGAAGCCTTCGTCAATATTTGCATTGGATTACCAAGTTCTGCCTCGCAGAGGAGTAGGAGAGCATGGCCGTTGGAGACTTGAGGGACGCAGTAATTGGCGGACTTGGAACTCATGTCTGCGAGATAAATGCCTTTACCGAACATATATCCTGATACTGGGGCCTCAGGCGGGGCGATTCGTAATCCCTGGCTGAGAATACCTCCAAAATTGGTGCAGCGGGATCCGTGCCATAGTAGGCGGCGATCTTGAGGCGAACCCGAGAACGGACTTTTGTCGAAGCGATCCTTCTCACCTTCGCGCTCGATCTTGAATATCCCATCAATCTGATAGTCCGCATTATGTGTCGAGCCTCGAGTGTCCACCAGGTAATTCTTGAGCTCTACAAATTCCATGCTGTCCCTCTTCAAAGGTGTCATTTCAGTCAAGTTCAGGCCCTTGAATTGTTGATCGAGGACATTGACCCTCTCAACAGCTTTCGGGTCATTCTTCATAATGTTTGCAGCATCCTTCATATCGCTCAAGCTATCTAGCAGCTCGATCTCTCTCTTCAACGTGCCTTCTTGTAGGATGATGGGTGGACGGTTGCGGCCAAAAGCGTGTGGAATCAGACTGTAAAAAGAGTTGGACAACTGCTCGGCGGCTTCCTGGAACGTGGTATCGTATTCAGATTGCGCCAACGATGGATCATTCAACAGAGCCGAGAGATCCTTTAATGCTTGGTAACCTCGAGAAATGGTATGCTTGCTAAGCTTTCCGAGTGGGAGCTTGTCCACGTCATAATTGAGCTCGTTCATGGTGGCAGCGAAGTATTGTTGATTGAATATCAACTCCATCAATGATTGGATTGCCGGTGCCAGCTTCGATTTGGGACGCTCCATCTTATCCTCCGTCTTGAACTCGACCATGGTACCCTCTTCGTGGTCAGAATCCTCATACGATCTCTCTATGAAAGTATACTTTTTGGCCTTAGGCTTTGCAGCACGATCAGCCCAAGCAAGACCGCTCTTGTCCTTAAACTTGCTCTCGAATTGCCGAAGGGCCTCGTCCAGTGAGCCATTGCCAAGAATTTTACTTTGACCAATGTCGCCAACCCGACCCCATCTGGTCCAGGTTTTGTAGTCACCCTTACTTCGGAGGAGCTAAAGAGAGGTTAGCCATATTGAACTACGGTGAGAAGCAGGATCACAAACCTGGATGCGGTAGAATTTATTGTTATTGTTGGTAGCATTCGTTTGGTTAAGGTTCGCATCGTAGATGACATTATCATCGTCTATCCACACCTGGTAGTTCGCGAGGGGAAAGTGTCCATCAACTGGAATATTGATGGCGGAAGGCTTCGCGATATTGGTCGGGCCTTCGACAGCATCCGAATTGAATCGAGACTTTTCACTGGTCTGGGCTTGAATTAATTCGGGCACTGATACAAACTCGAAGGAATGTTGAGCATTTAAATCAGTGCATGACACTCACAGCCTTGATCTTCTTGTTGGGTTGAGACTCGGCTTCATCGTTGTCAGCATCAATGACCACAACGGTTCTTTTGCGTGGAGCCAGGTTGGCATTGACTGATGCTGGAGCAAGAGCATGTCCTGGGGCATCAAACATGTAGTCATCTTCACTAAGCTTCGTTGACTGATCCAAGCAATCCTCGAGCCATGACAGCTTCACGATATGGAGGTCATGTGACCTTGCTTGTTTGACTTTCGTAGATGGCTTGGCGAAATCGGCATCAGTGGTGACGAGGTGGGTAGTAGATTTGTTGATCGTCTTCGACAGTGTGGCCCCAAGGGCATTGATAAATTCTTGTTCTAGAATTGGTTGAGAATAGCCGGGAAAAGTCCCGCTCAATGCCACAGAACAACCCTGCAAGGGCGAGATTGAGGCCTTCGCAGGTGGCATGGTGATGTCGATGGCCTCGTATATCTCAATTCCTCAGGTCAATTTGTCGGCTGCGCAATCACTGATATAGAGTAAGGACGAGTCGGGAAATGAAATGAGGGTATTGAAGTGGAGGTTGAGGTTGCTAGGCTCGAAATATCGACTGTTGACTTCACTGCTTGAGTTTTGGCAGGCAGCAGACACGCCAAGGCAGCAGCATCACGTACAAGTACGATCGCGCTAGAGCGCGCCAACACGTGCATTCCATTTCTTCGAACCGCCTGCATCTCTCCTGCTACCTGCAGCCATCCTACTCTCCTTCTGACGCGATCTCATTTTGCCTCGATTCTACTTTGCCGATAGAAATACTATTTCTGCGCATTCACAGCGCTGCAAGATGGACACTCAAATGACGGACGGAGAGATAAATCAATCAGGATCGCACTTGATCTCCATCCCTCTCGAGGTCCTTCTCCAAATCACTTCTAGCCTCACCACCCCGGAATATGGCAATCTCCGCCGTACTTGCAAAACTATTGAAGCATCTCTGTTCTCTTCTTTCTCCCGAGAATTCTTCACCAAGCGACAGTTCATGGTCACAGAATTCAGTCTGCAGGCCTTGGTGGATATTTCCAAATCCAGATACTCCACAAGCCTGAAACACGTCATTTTTGGCCTTGAACGACCAATTTTACCAAACTTTCGGCTCCTCAGCCACGTCGGCAATGGATCTAATCGGCCTGTCCTAAGAAATCGCTTGGTGCAGGAGTATGTCAGTTATCTGGGACTCGTCAATACTGGCGAGGACGTTGAGATGCTTGCCGAAGCTTTCTCAAATTTGGCCAGCCTTGAAACCATTGGAGTCCGTGACTTCTATTCACGATCCCGAAATCGGGATTATCCACGGGTCGAGTGGAAGAGTAAGTGTGATTTTCCATGTTTTCAAGACATTTAATGTTTAAATTGTCTAAGTTATCTTTGGGCGTTCCCTTTCGAACTCTTGAATTTTGCTCTTGGCGATGCTGACTAGAATATCTCAGGCTACGGTGTTTCGACATATGAGACAGAAACTGGTAGTCAGTTGGAACGAATAAGACAAGACTTGGGCGCTGGGTCCAGCGAGCCTCTAGAACAGTACATCAGTCGCATTTTCATCAACCTTTTCCGTGCTCTCGGCAAAGCAAGTTCTCGACCTAAAAGTTTCGAGGTGATATTGCGCCAAAGCAGCCTCCACGACCATGCTTTCTACCTGCGAAAAAATACCGACTCCCTCATTCAACCTGTTCTAGCCAATCTCCACACACTCTTTCTCGATCTTAATTCTCAGTTTCTGCCCGTTTATGTCGACGGTGACAGTCAACCATTACAATGCCCTAGCTATCTTTTGAGACAATTCCTTTCGAAACTTCCTCAGCTTCAGCATCTGCGACTGAACTTCCACGCGTATGAGCGCTTTTTATGCAACAATTTCCTCTCGTGGCTAGCAAAGCCAGTCTCAACCATCGCTCCTACGTCAGGAGCATATCTTCAAGCTCCGCCACCCGTAGACCTCCTTAATCTCCAGCAGCTAGATATCGGCATGACGTCGATCGAACCAGATATCTTGGTTGCTCTCATGCGAAAATATCAAGCAACTCTGTGCATCATCAGCTTCCACAAGGTGACATTATGGCAACCTAACTTGGACACATCAGGCGAGAACCCCAATCTTTGGATCAAAGTCTTTTATCAGCTATCCAAACTTGATCTCAAGCTCCGCGCCATCAACATGTCATTTCTCTTCCAACAGTTGTCAGAGGAGCACCGTGTCCAAGAAATCACATTCAAAGATTCTCGTCAGCCTCAGTTGAGGAAATGGGCAGGGCCAGATGTCCAGAGTGGCTTGAGAGATTTCCAAACTTTTACAACTGTCGTCCCAATAGTTGTCCCGATACTGAGTGACGGTGACATTGCTGACAGTGATGCGGATGACTCAGACGGTGCGTAATTTAGCTTCATTCTTGTTCGTCTTTTCTTTTGACATCAACAGCTTACTAACACCTGAGATAGCTTCTATGAACGATAGCGACGGGGATAGTGACGAGGATTGAGACTGGCAGATGAGAATGATGGCTTAGCAATCAATTTCGAGCTTGTATGGCGCTTCTGATACCTTGTGCTGTATTTTCTTTGGTTTTCTCGGCTGATAGCAGGAACGATGTTTTATGATGTGGGAAGTGGCACAAGAGAAGGCTATATCATTGGCAACTCCATATGATTAGACTAGCTAGGTCTGCATAATGAACAAGGGTTCACAATAATTATCCGACAAGAGAAATAAACCTTCCGAATCTGGCAATAAAGGAGGCGGGACCTGCATTGTTCGGTTAGCTTTGCCAGTGCAAAGTACATGTAGTCCATCAGCCGCCGTGTGTAGTTTGCTAATGCTGGTGAGAGCATTGGCTGAGTTTCGATCGGCTCCACTGCATTGCGAAGCTCTTGAAGAGCTCCCATTCATATTCGGCATAGCTTCATTTTCAAAGCCTGTACCAAATCCTGCGTTCAGAGTCGTGTCAATAGTGCCCAGTCCAAAGACGATATGAATATCTGGGGGTAGGAAGCACGAAAGGCGACACGTATAATGAAAATGCGGAACATAAATCTCGATCTCGACCACTAGCATTTGGTGCAGGTAAAACTATTCACTTCTGGATTGTTTCCTCGCGTGCTGTTCCCTTTGCTGTTCTATTAGTAGAGTTGGTGGCTAATGAATACCGCAAGTGAGTCTTTTGGAGCTTTGGCTTTTACTGTTCTGGTCTTCATTTCATTCGTTACATTAGCATGTCGAAATCAACCACTATTCAATGTCTGTAAATCCGACAGAAGCCCTTAACATCCAGAACATGTCGAGTAAGCCTGCCGCTACAGCGCTCCTTGTTGATATGTACCTAAGCTATCGACCAAATGGTAGGGCACACAGGACACCTCAATAAGTACCTAGCTCTTTCAGGCTCTTCCTTCGATCATAAACAGACTTGGATTCGGTTTTTTCGAAATCGGTTTTTTTTTACCGAACGGTAATTTAATAATTCGACAGTATTCGAATAAATATTCGAATATTCGTGCACGTAATAATATAGGGGCTTATAGCTAATGAAATTACTTCTTCGAGTAAAATTTTAAGTTAAGTAACTTTTTATATTTAATTTATAAAAAACACACTTTTATATATATTTATAAATAGCTTCGCTTAATACTCGGTTTATTTAAATAAGAACTATTTTTATCGAATAAATATTTGAAGTACTTATTATCGGATAATACCGGTTTCTCCGGCTTCGAATCCAAGTTTGATTATAAACTTGTTCCAAACTCTCTGGCAACTATTCTTCGATGCCACTGCCCCACTCAACTAAAGAATCTTCATCCATGAACAGTTGTTTAACATGAGCCAAACCCAAGCCTCGTCTCCATTCACCACACTCTTCTCATCACAATCGTACACACTATCTATCATCACAAGCTTCACAACATTTTGCTGCGACTTCTGCGTATTAAGTCTTCCCGCCATCCTCGCAGACCAATTCGGCATCCTTTTCAACGTCCATACCCATACCCAAAAACCATCTTCAAAAGACATCGGCGATAAAGACATAACATCAACACTCTTTGTGCTCTTTGCTAGCCCAGAATTCTCTCTTGCTAGAATACTGGGAATCTTGGTGTATTTGGATGAGATCAAAGCTTTCAGTTATGCTCTTTGACTTTGGGGTTGACATGAGCGGGGGATGTTGTTGCTGCTTGGAAGCATGGTGCTGACAGGGCATGGAAGATTCATATTTATGCAACGCTTTTGGTTGTGGTTTTGATCGTTTTCCTCTTTGACTTCTTTTAGACTCGAGCCTTTGAAACGATGAATGAATAAAGCTAGTCAGAGCATATTGCCGGTAGGTCCCATCTTTGGGTTTAGAAATGTTACTCTAGTGCTCTAAATAGCATTCGATCCTTATCTTATAAATAGTGAGGCTACTTAAACAAGAAATTTATCAAAGTTATTCAGAAGATGCAATCGGTTTACTTTGGTAGAGAAGGGTGACTTCTTTTTGATAAAATGACATTAGGAAAATTTTGTAGAACCGAGAGAGTTTTTAGAGTTGGGAGAATGATGAAAATATGGAGAATGATTAGCCTAGGAAAGAAACTTATAGATTTGGGTGAGAGAGTACTGTACCTAAACCCAAGATGTCAAAAATGAGAAAATATTTGGTATTGTGAGAATGGTCAGAACCGGAGAATATCTGGAATTAAGACGATGCTTAGATTCGAAAAAATATCGTGGTGTTAGACAAGCATTATCCAGCCAACAAAAGAATAATGGTGCTCGAACATCCCTTTTGCAATGCTAAAAGTGTACAATAATCTGCCTGTCCTATCATGATCTGCTTTTTAACAGCAAGACGTTACATAAAGCCGACTAATACTCACAATCTAAAGTAGGCTCAATATGTATATAATGATCGACAATATTATTGGGGTCCTTTTGCAGCACGTCTGATACGCCTCCATACTGCTTCGAACCGGTTGTCGTCTATATCAAACTTGCACAGAGTTGAATGGTTCCCGCCAAGCATCATGACTTCTTCATGTGCTAGTTCCATCACAGCAGAGTGCTTCTCGACTATCTAAGCAGGGTTTAGCTACTATCAATATCATTAAGCGAAGAAAAGGAATAGGTGTATTACCACAGTCCCTATGCCATCGAAGACATCTTGCTCAACGAAGCTGACGAGAGCATATCTCGTAGCGATTGAGCGAAAATCTTCCGAAACATCCATTAAGTCTTTGGAGTTAGGCTTTAGGGCCTCCACGAAGGCGGATTGTGGTTTGTTGAAAGCTATAGCAGCAATGCCGCTCACCAAGCTCAACCATTTCGCAGGTGTGGCTCCTCTGTGTGGCGTTCCGAAAAACAACTATTTCTCTCCTGGGTTAGTCAAGTTACACAAAAATTTGATAGAAAGTGGCTCAGACAATCCCCTTAGTAGACTCAGCGATGTCGGCAAAGCTAGCCTCATTATTCGCAATTCGGAGTGCCTGTTAGGCTGTTAGTTGGCGCGTGGCAGTGGAAAGGTTGCTTGTCCGGACGCACTTGTTTTATTATTATGCCTCCCAAACTATGCCCAACAAATACAATAGGTCGTCCTTGGTCTTCCTGTACCTGTGTTAACACTTATCACTATATAACTTTCCGTCCAGATTCTCGAACCACGCACATTGTCTTCTCGCTGATCCGCCAACAACCCGAGCAGCACACGCGCATTGTCGCGGATGCCGCCGACTGAGGTATTTCCGAATACTGTGGCCTTGTACGCAAAAGTCATCACACGGATGTTAGGAATTTTGTATGGTAGCAGGTCCTTTAGCCACAGTGTGGCCTGGCCCGAAGCTGATTCGTAAGTCCATGAACCCATGCAATCGCCATTTAATCCGTGCACAGCAACGATGCTTCCACGCCCTGAAGTCAGCATTTTGTCTTAGCTAGGTAGTTCGCCTCATTTGCCACGTACTCTAGCATTTGACCGCCCTCTTGCTTAGCGGTTATCAGGGTATGCAATCCTAGTTTCGCCCGGCCTCGCCGGCTGCTTAATGAACCCATATATGTATAGTTGCTATTTCAATATGCGGGCAAAGGCAGTTGAAGATTAAAAGATGTTGGAACGGAGTATCTCGGCAAATTCACCGCATATGAGGACACTTCATGGAATGATCGCACAAAAGCAAGTGGTTCCGGAGTCAAGAAATGCTCGAATTTCCAATGTGAGCTCACTGCTGCGAATTTTGAATGATTCTATAAGAACATCGGGCGCTGTCGAATGTAATGAGATTGCTATCCGAGTGGCTTAACTTCTCCCAACT
Source organism: Mollisiaceae sp. DMI_Dod_QoI (assembly GCA_009613015.1). Classification (NCBI taxonomy): domain Eukaryota; kingdom Fungi; phylum Ascomycota; class Leotiomycetes; order Helotiales; family Mollisiaceae; species Mollisiaceae sp. DMI_Dod_QoI. The sequence goes on from VXCB01000220.1 coordinate 8,798, forward strand.
TCCTTCTCGTAGAACTAAGCGTCGGGTTTGATTGTAGAAAAGCTGCTCTGGTTACAGAAAAATCAGCACTTGTTGGGTTGATGGTGAACACATCACACGTGGCGCTAATGCACGAAGGATCTCGGTCGCCCAAGAAACGCATCCATTAGGCTTCGACCACCTGTGGCATCAATGCAGGAATAATCTCTGTGCTTCCCTAATGCACCGTTTCGCCCATCTAGGGCTGCACGTTTGCATCCATCAGGCCCCGACCGTTTGCTGGCATCGAGAAGTGACTGATAATCTGAATCCTCGAGACTAGAAATTCCAAGATAGGCCCTCTTTATCCTTGATAGTTTTTATATAGATGGAACAACAGTCTCATCCGTCTTCAGAGGCATAAGGTCATCGAGTCGCAACTCGCTTCTTGGTCGGGTGAATTTGCAACTATCTTCCGGGGTGCCCATTCCACATCATGTCGTCCTTCCTTCGACAAGGTCGCAAGCACGGGCACGGGAGTGATCAGAAGAGAGCTGCGGCGCGTACTCCACTGCAGACACCTGCTTATGCAGCTGAACTGGTACCAAAACCAGCACCTGCGGTACCGCGAGAGCCGCCACCACCTGTCCGCTGCGCCATGCCAAAGCCTTTCCATGGCCTGAAGATCTTTTACGACCCGCGTGAAGAAGATCTTGTTGATCTTGAGTGAGACAGCCCTCCGATACGGGAGTTAGAGTTACAGTACATACTGTACGGTGACGTGCCGGGCCGCCATGTCGTGCAGTATCGCCATCTATCCAATTCTCCACATTCCGTTTCCGTTTCCGCCTCTCTCCGCCTCCTCAGTTTGTGTTCGTCAGTGCTGACTTCTCATATATTTAGTCTCGTATTTGTGCATGGCCTGAACGGAGACCATCTCGGGACCTGGAAGCATGATGAATCGGGCGTTGTGTGGCCCAGGGATCTAGTCCCCGAATCCATGCCTCATACTCGGGTGCTCTCCTTCAGTTACAGAGCAGATGTCTACGACAACTCTTCCATTGCTGGCATCCGCGACCATGCCCGTAATCTTCTCAACCATCTCAGAGATAAGCGGCCTAGAAACCTCAGCTCAAGATCCATCGTCTTCGTGGCGCATAGTTTGGGCGGCTTGGTGGTGAAACAGGCTCTGCGATTGGCAAAGAACGAAGAGTCTTTCGAAAGTATCTCCGAAGCTACACAAGGAATTGTAAGCTTAAGAACTCAGCTTATTGTCCCAAGGTTCTCAGGCAGTACCGCAACTAATAGTATGTTTTTCCCGAACCAAGCTTCTTTTCAGCACCCCACACCACGGCTCCGACGAAGCCAAGTGGCTCCAGATCGCTGAGGCATTCGCACCCCTTGCTCCTTCGACTACCGCCACCACCACTAACGGGCGCACCGTGGCGGATGCCAGCCCGCTTGTCGAAGCTCTGAAGCGCGACTCGCGCGACGTCCTTGACATCAGCGAAGACTTCCGCTTCCTCGCGGAGAGGTACGCGCTCGTTAGCTTCTACGAAATGGATGCGTGGCCCAATACGAGAGCCCCCATCGTCTCCAAGGGCAGCGCGCTGCTTCATTTGACCCACGAAGATCAGGTCCCGCTCCCTGCCAACCACGCGGACATGGTGCGGTTCGAAGGGCTGGATGATCCCATGTTTGAGCAGGTCGAGAACAGGATTAAGGTCGCGGCTAAGGGGAGGGAAATAGAGCGAGAGGTGGAGAGCCGTGGCAAGAATGCCGATAGTACGACGACGATGCGGTTCGAAATTACGCGGACGGGTGGCAGCTATGGATCGCGTAAGGGGTCGGAGAAAACTTGTTAAATGACATGTGGTGGACTATGGAAAGTTGGTGATCGCCTGCTAGATATGAACTTCGCTTGATTGGTGGAATTGTAATCGGGTATCGGCTTTTCTGAATCAAGTGTCACTGCCCCAGGTTGCATTTCAAGTATGCAAAGTATTCTGTTTGCACCTTGTGCGTGTGTGCGTGTGTATGTGAGAGAGAGAGAAAGAGAAAGATTTGGAAGTTTCAGAGGAAAAGAACCTATTAGCGTCGTAGGAGCGCTAGTAGCCGATTCACGTGACACTCTTACAGCTGAATAGGGGGTAGGTGAGCGAATAAGGAAAATTGTGTGATACTTGATTTCACTCTATGACAAAGGTCTCTCATTCCCCAAAGCTCTTTAGTATACTTTCCCATCCAATTTTTCACAAATCTACCAATCCCCTAGTCTTGTGATTTCTTCCTGAGAAAGGGAAATATATCCAGACAGCAGTCGCACCAATTGCTCTCGCTCTTTTCATCGCTCTCTTCTGGATGTTCTTCCTTATTTCTATCTATAAGTGTGGATGGCCTCACCTCTGGACCTGGCGACAATTTAGGACCCGGCGGCGGTTTAGGACCTCTCTTCCTCGGAGGTTCGCTACTCGATGAAGGCGCCTCGTCGTAGCCACTCGTCGTTGATACATTACGGTGGCTCGGCCTCGGCTCCGCATCGTTCTCTAGGGGTAATGTGTCGAAGTTATTTGGTGCTGAAGATTTAGGATCCGTCCTCATTGGGTATTTGTCGTTCAACGGACGCCCTGTGCCGGGGCTGCTCAGGGTTGGTGCTTCGGGGTTTCGTTTCTGCTGTGCTTTCTTGATTGATGGGAGGCCCAGACTGAGATCACTCGTCCCTGACAGTATAAGGTCTCTATAGCTAGGAACCAGAGATTTAACGTCTTGACCAGTTTCCTCTTGACCATCTTCGTTGTCTTCATCTCTGTCAGTTGCATCTTGGCCGGATTTCTTTACCGTATTTTCTTTCTTGACTTGGTCAACCATGCATCCATCGGAGTTGCGTGATCCGCTGTTGTCGCCAATATCTTGAGACGGATTTGACGAGGATGGAGAACTCGTGCCAGGAATCTTGAGCATATATCCGTGGAATTTATCACGACTGTCTTGGGAGACGCTACTGGGCCTCGTGGTTGACGCCGTGCCCACCTTTGGGACGCTTCCGCTTGAAGAGGAATGGTGCCCTGCCAACTGGGTGGCAGCACGCGCATGGGTACTTTCACCTAGGGAGAGCGATTTGCCAGAAGGGGATGCATCGCGATGTTCTTCCTGGTCGATTTTGGTTACATCATCATGTGTTGACTGTGAGGACGGACTGGCAAGTTTCGAAATTGAGTCCACACCAGAGTTTGAGGGAGTACTGTTTGGTGCTATACTGCTTGTGCTGCTTACGCCGTTTGATTCTGATCCGCCCCAATCAACTTTTAACTTATCGTCATTTGTGTCAAAGATGGGTAGTCTATCCTTCCCTCGATTGTCAAAAAAGCTGCCTGGATTACCGTGCCCAGCATGTTGATTGATTGAGACAAGATCTGGTAGCCCACTCCTTTCTCCTCTGTCACGTGGGCTGCTTGCATTGACATGTATAGCTTCTAGATCGATGGAGGCAACATCCACTTTGGCGGCGAACTCTAGCAAAGGGTTTTCTTCCTCCCTGGACTTACTTTCTGTCCTTGGATTCGCATCAGCTTTCTTGGGAAGATGAAATGTTCCCTGCGAATACGATCTATAACCTCCTCCATCAATGTTAGCGGACGAGCCTACATCTCTTGTTGTGCAATCTTGCAGGGTGTTGCAAGTGTCATAGCTATCAAGTGGTGCGCTTGAAGGAGCCTCAGTGGTCCTGGTCCGCTTATCACCACGCTTCGTACCAAGAGCTCCGGGGATTCCAGCAACTTCGTAGTGTTCATCCTCCTTATTGAGAAAGCTTGTTGCCTGAAATGAAACTGGAGTCGGAGAAAGAACTTTTCGCACTGTCTCTGTGGATTCCTTTAAGCTGGGAGAATGTTCGGTCTCGTTTTTTCGGTGTCTAGATCTTCCTTCATCGTCTATGTACTGTTTTCCTGCAAGTCGCAAGTCGTCCAGCTTCGTCCCCTCTTCGACAGCAGAAGTCGGTTGCTTACGTCGTCTTTCCGAGAAGCTCGCCGTATTGATATGTGTCTTAATCAGTGTCGGTTCGCCTTGCACCTCGTGAGACTCCTTGTCAGGCGCAGGAATGGCTGTGACTAGAATTGGCGACGTGGAAGAATGAGTTTGCCGGCCCTCGCTCTCATTGTGCAGATAAAGGGAGCGTTTAGTCTTAGATGGTGGTGGTGCTGGGGCTATGCTCAAGTCGGACTCGATTCCATTGCCTTGGGCACGCTCGGAGCTTGTTGTGGTGACGCCTAGGTCTTCGGGGTCTGGTGTTCGGTCGTTCTTTGGTCTTGTCTGGCTAGGGCTGGTTGGTTTTGGAGAAATTGGTGCTTGCGCCTGCTCGTTGGCTGTGGCTAGGGACTTTTCCCTCGTGGTGTCTCGTTCTACCCCAGTTTCATGCACAGGAGAGGAAGGACGGCACTCCAGAATAGGCGAAAGGTGTGGCTCCCCCAATACCACCTTAGCAGGTCCATTCTTGTGCGAACCTACTGTCTCAAATTGTGGCATTGACCTAGAATCCGGGTGAATGGTCGATGAGGTATCTGTTGTGGAATTTTCTCGTTCTTCCCTTCCTTGAATAGACTCAAATGTTGAGCTATGGATAGCTGACGTACTCCCGTACTGTAAATCGTCTTTAGGAGCTTGTATCGATGGATTTTCTATGCCGGTGTCGGAAACCGGAGGTGCTAGTTCATCTCTATTTCTTGATCCTTGTGTTTCTTGGGCAGCGGATCTAACAGAATTACCTTTGGACAAATCCTGATGATTAGGTATTGTCGTTTGGTTGATGTCTAAAGCCGTGGTTGCTGATATGTTAGCTGATCCGCTACCTCTTTTATGTTTGTCTTGTGTTTGAGACATGGGCAAACTCCGAGGAGTTGTCGTAGGTCCTTGCATAATGCCGCTCTGCCCAGAATCTTTGACTTTAGGTTGATGAGCATTTCTACCAACATTTCTACCCAGTCCGTTTCTAGGTCCGATGTTGCCTCTAATCTCAGTGTTACCTCTAGATTGGGCGTTGATGCTGACAGAAGCAACGGGTATGCCGGAGGTCATTTCGTCCGTTTCATCTGTCCCTGGAGCTGTTGCGAAGTTTCCTGTTTGTTTACCGGGGATTGCGTGGGGGTTTTGCTGTGCAGTATCCCGTTGCCGCGAGGTGCCGCTGTTGGGTGGGGCCTTGTCGGCCACTAGGCTTGGCTGTTCTGAAGCGTGAGCTCTTGTTTCTGTGATCCGATGAAGTGCGGGTGTGTTCTCAAGGTTCCAACTATAGCCTCCTTCTTTAAGTGGTCCGGGAAACGTCTCTGATGTTGCAGCATGGGGCTCATGATTGTGCCTAGCTGTGACTCCACGTATTTTTGCGTTAGCGTAAGGACTTGGCTTCGTGGTTGGCAGTCGATCAGAACTAGATGTAGGAATATGCTTTCCATCAGTGGACCCTGGTGTTAAATGTGATTGCTGTGTTGGGGTTGATGATTTCCTTGTTTTTCGGTCCGGAGGATCTGATGATCTCGCAGGCCTAGGTACATTTGGTCTTGCCCCCTTCCGCGTCTTTGGAGTATCCTCTGTCTGGGCTTCTGCTCCTGGTGAAAGATGGTCCGGCGCCCATATATCTCTTCTTGGAGTTGGCGGTGCTATTCTCTGGGGAGGCCTGTCCTGTGAGTCTCCCCGGGTCGATAAGATCGAAGAGGTGACAGATTTCGTTTCAATATTCCAGCTTTGGTCAAAGCGGAGATGATTTCCTGGATAACCTTGCCCCATTGGTTTCCATTTTCGGTAATACCACCACACCTCTGTCCAACATATTGCTGGTTGCTGTTGCAGATCCAATAGTACACGTTGATCTTGGTGTTGATTCTCATTGACAGAAAATGGCTCTCCAGACAGTTTAGCATGGACCAGCCAGCTCAGAGCCGCATAGCGTACGAAGTTGTGCTGTCCAATCCTATCACCGACCTTCTTATCCCACTCGAGCGGTCCAGGAGCCTTGGAATCGTACGGCTTCCCTGAGGCTTGGAAAGAACGCAGGGTGAGATATGCTACACAGAAATCGAAAATGACTTTATGCGAGTCTACTTCAGGGAAGAAAAACTCTCTTTGGTACCGGATCTCGGAGTGCTTCCGGAGGATCTCTTCTGTTGGGGTAATGAGGAACCGCTTCAGAGATTCGTGAACGAGGTTGATCTTTTTGGCCGAAAACTTGACGAGATGGCCGCAGAGACGAGCCATTGTATTTTGGATACTACCCTCTGGCAGGAACTTTTTGATCTGCTCCTCGCTCACATCCAAGGTGCCGCGAACAGCCGTAAGGGCGCTCATCGCAATACCGACTCGGAGCTCTTCCGTCTTGAGGATCTTGTCTCGAAAGACTGTCCAAAAAAGCACAAAGCGGACCATATCTTTCTGATTAATGCTCTCCCCAATTCGTCCAAGGATCTTATCATAAAGCTCCATTAGGCCTTTTGGCAATTTGTTCAGATCGGCCTCCAGTTGACCCTCCGATAAAGTCGCAAGTTTCACCTCATCTGCCATGATTCGTGCCCAGAGATACATCCCCTTTGAACCCTCCGGAATCTTTGTATACATCTTGTCCGTAAGCTTCTGTGAGTATCTGCGTCTTTTGACAGTAGACGCCAAACGCTCTTGAACAGTGGCTTTGATGTCTTTTCGCGTATCCAACTCCGTGATGCGATAGGTGATGAAGCTGGGCCCGAGAAATTTCAGACCATCACGGGAAACTATGAGCAACTTGAACATTCCAGGCTCTCTCACAGATTTCTGGCACTTTGTGAAAATCTCGAAAAATTCTTCCATGTCATCTCCGCATTGGTCGAGCCCATCCACGATAAGTGTCAAGGGCGTAGTCATAGCCTCAAGCATGACCTTAGGCCATAGCCCAACGAGTATTTTGGTGTCCCAAATGTCGTTCTGGGTTTTCCTTTCGTCGTACAACTTGACCATGAACTTATTGATCAACAATGGGCACAATCTGAGGACTTCATGAAGCAGGACCAAAAGGATTGTATGGCTTGTTCTCTGCTTTTCTGAGATCTCATCTAAGAAGCATTTCGCAACAAGATGCTCGAGTTGGGTCTCCACATTCGCGATGTGTTCAGCTAGGTAAGTTTTCCCACATCCGAGGGGTCCTGATATCCAAAGGTTGTCTTTCTTGGATTTAGGATCTTGCCATTGCTTGAATTCTGCTTTTTGAGCAATCCAGTCACACGTGTTCTTGGTGTGCTTCACTACTATGGGATTGGTACGCAATTCATCTATGCGAAGCGAGCTGAGAACTCTTCTCCCGATTTCTCCAACATCTGTGATAAAGTAAGCTTCTGACTGGCCAATCTTCTGTCTCTTTGGGGCTTCAAACATTTGGCTTTCGGTGAGTCATCCTGGATGCTTTTGACAACGCTTAATACTTGGTTGAAATTTTCATCGCCTCTGCGGAACTTGCATGTATCAAAATGGTGCTGAGGAAGCATACGTATATCCTCATTGACATAATTCATGGTAGCGGAACCCTTAGGCACGAGCTGAGGCCATGTTAATAATAAGGCCGAAAGACATCACAAATAACATTGGGCAAGGGTGGAACTTACCACGGCCCCTAGTTTTGGCGTCTTTAATGCCTCGTAAAAACTCGCATATTTCATGTTCTTCAAAAATCGGAACTTCTGTGAGATTTGAACAAGCTCATCGCTATGGTCAAGGATTGCTGTAATGATTTTCGGGGGAAGAGGAGTATCTTTCAACTCGTCAGGCTTCGTGTTCTTGATAATGATTTGCACAAATTGACCCCATTTATCAGAATTAATCCCATTATGAGGCGTCGAGAAGAAAATCTAAATAGTATAGCATAGAGTTAGTATTCGGATAATGGTAGTTGTTTGGAATTTACGACGAGGATCCTTACAACACCGTATGTTGACAAGATGACATTTTGAGCTCTGGAATCCGAGTTTGCGTTTGCAATCAACAGCATCTAATTGAACTTCGATTAGCTATGACTCCACTGAGCACCGTTATTGCGCAACCTGTCTTACTTGTTTGATAATGATACCTCCTAAGCTATGCCCGACAAATATAATTGGTCGCACTTCCTCGTGAGCTGCCTTCCGTTTATCAATTAGCAAGCTCAACAGGCTTTGACCGTGATCAAAACTTGTAGCGACACTAATGGTGTCGTTATATGTTCCGCGGTATCCGTAGGACATGACTCTGATTTCGGGCAATTGCTCAGACAATAGCTCAACAGGCCAAATTGTGCAATCGGCTGCTTTCCATGTGTTTATATAATGACCATTGATTCCATGAACTAAGACGATGCTGTGAAACCGGCTGATCAGCAGCGTGCTCTTTACGGAACCGTTACATCTAGAGAACTGCTTACTCAAGTAATGGAACAATAGGTTTTTCAAGGGGGTATAAGGTTGATAAACCCAGAATCTGGTCACTCGCTTTCTCCATAATCTTGTGCTGTACGTCGAGAGTGAACCGTCCCAGGCTCTTCCCTGTAGATCGAGTACGCTGGTTCTTGAAGACGAAGGGTAAACTTGGACCAAAGCAGCTGCTGTCAAACGTCGCAGGACGTTGTACTACCTTCGGTGGAAATATTCTCAAGCAATACAGTATGCGGGCTCTCAGCAGGGCGTAAGTGCTTATTGCGCGGTATGAAGAGTGCCGATGGAAAACGCCCCGGGCAGCCCGGCGCAGCCGAACTTGGGCTGAAACCCCCGATACTGCAGACCATAAAACTGAATTCGTGAGGCTGGCCAAAAAGATTCGTGGCCCAATAACTTTCAAGTATCGACGGAAGCCTTATTTTTGGTGGCTTGCATGGTGGCGCTTATGCAAATGCAAAGGGGGAATATTTTGCACACTGATTCATGCCCAACTATTCTTGCCGCCTGAATCGTGCCTATAGATACAAAAATGTATTGGAAACTTACACGAATGGACTTGTGATTATTTTTAGATGCGAAAATCGTCCAGCCTTGCTCATCACTGTCACTGGGGAGAAAATTGTCAGCTCTGTGAGCTCGAATGATCCATGACGGTGGATTTCAGAGGATAAATTCGGACATACATTGAGTTATCAGCTTGCTAAGACGTCAACCATATGCTTGCCGTGTAAGCAAGGAGCTATACTACAAATTTGATTCCGAATCTAATAATGTTTTAGGACCGCAAACAAAAGCCCCAATAATGAGGACAATAAATCGGGCGATCGAGCGAATATGAGCAGAAGCAAGAAAATCGGCCAGAATCTACAAGGCGAACCTATCAACACGAGTCATGAAAAAGACACGGGTCTTACGAAGGAATACAGCAGCAAGGAATGGCGAGACATGAGACCAGATATCAAGTTAGATTCGACAAAATCTAGCAACTTGAATGGCCAGTTAGAGGAAATGAGATCTTGGTTTAGAGTTGGCGAAGGTCATTCATCAATGACAGTAGCCTCGTCTGAATCCACGATTCTGGGACATGGCCTGAAGATTCACACCCTCAAAAGAATCCGAATCTTTCTGCAAAGGGTACAGGGACTTCAGACAACACCCTTTACGACAGCACTTTCCGCAGCAATGATACGGAAACACTGCCTCTCGAAGCAGAGAGTAGCTTAGAAAGCCCTTCGGTCGGTCTTTTCAGCAGTGGTGGCATTCTTGAAGAACTTGGGACAGTTGTTAAGAAGCTTATGGACCAGAACGAGAAGTTAGTTTTGAAGCTTGCGGCGGCTGAACAGGTCAGGAAGTCTCTGGAAGAAATCGCGTTTAAAGACTTGGAACAGGACACAAACCCACTTCTTCCATATGACAAAACCGCTGAGAATTTAGCGATGACACTCGATGACTTGAAGAGCTTGAACGCGGAGGCTAAGAAGGAAGTTCAGGTTTTGGAAGCAACCAACAAACACCTTAAAGGGGAGCTTTCCAAGACACAAGAGGAACTCAAAACTAAGGCTACACTTCTATGGGATCAAGGCTGGGATCTCCGAGACTGTCAGACGAAAGTGGAAAAGCTCAATGCGCAACTGATGAACTCCATGTCTATTGACGACATGGCGACTATTGACATTCCGGCCAAAACGCTATTGGAGTCAATACAGGAAAAAGACATTGAGTTCCTGACGGCAGCGAAAAAAAGATTGGAAAGGAGGGTAGAGAACTTGGAGCTGGAGATCGTGAGGCTGAAAGGCAAGGAGGTAGCCTTAGGACAAATTGGAATGAAGCACAAGACCTAACACGATCTGAAATATCGAGGCTATTTATAATGATTCGCCTGCTCAAGAAATTGCCGTTTGCCTCTCTCATGCTGCTTAGGTGAATTTTTTCCGCGTTTGATTTCTACCCGAATTATGTTTCTACTTCTTTTGAGGCTTTCATGCGTCAGGCGTCCACCCTGAAGCCACACCGAGGTCATCCACCGAATGAAAGCCAACTGGCCATAGTTTTGCGCGAGCCCAAAGTTGATAGGAGCGACCCGAGCTCACCGAGTATGAGACAAGCCGTAAGGCTTTGGGTCCAATGCAAGGCTGCTGAGTGATCCATCATGGGTCCTCCCAGGGCGGCGAAATATTAACGCTCATGTTCATTTCGCAAGCCACATATCACAGCAAGTAACGTAATATTACTGGATTGTAAGCTGTCTCGGGTTGTTGCATACGTGGGCTTGGCTTGCAGTGGTTCCCGAACCTGCATATCGGGGCATGCGCAACTTGACCAAGCCAACATGCTCACAGGAAATGGAGGCCACGTTGCTGAAAAATCGGCATGCCGAATAAACCAGAGGGGTTGTGCCAGTTGTCACGCCCGAGACATATGTGCCACCGCACATCTGTGAACCCAAATTTCTGCAAGGCTCTGATCAATTCAATGCGTGTGGTCATCACGTGCTCTCCGAACCGGCTTCGCCGCACCTAAGAATTTTCAAATAACTTTATGATATTTCCTCCCCATTCCTAGGCTTCCCAGGTACTTCTATTTGTCTCCGGCCCCATTGTGCAGTAGAGATCGAAATACGGGCTTAATATCAGGTATGCCCAAATAGGGTGATTTAAAGTGGAAGTACTGACCGAATCCTAGATTCAATCGAATTCTTGAGCGGCTAAAACTATTACTCATTCTTTCCTCTTGCCGAACTTGACCCAATGTCGGCTGAATCCCTTTATACCAGCAGGAAGCCCCCGCTGCAGGTCCCCCAGCCTTCAAAAAGATACGAGTCGTCCCCGATGCCATCCAAAAACACAATGCCAGAAGACAACGAGGATATTGACTTGGAGAAGTTGGTCAACCTGGTGAACGACAAGATCCAGAACAAGAAGGGTAGAATTGAGAACGATGCAAAAAATCGGGCACAGTTGGAAAGGGAATTGAAGGAATCCAAGGATCAAGCTGAGTCGAGGAGGCAAGAGCTTGATAAGAAGAATACACAAATTGACAGTTTAACGAAAGAGATGAAGAATCTGCGTCTTGCTCTTGAAAAGGCGCAGAAAAGCGAGGAGGAACTCAAGACTTACAAGGATCTGATAAAAAAGGCGTATAGAAGCCTTAAAAAGGGTGATAATATGTTAGATGCCTTCTAGTCTAGGTAGTTAGCGTACGGCGTTCATACTGAATCATGACTGATTTTATCCAATTTGGCAATTGGCAAATGTTCATTCTAGGCCAATCATTCTAGCTTTGCTATTTTGCGTAATAATTGTGGATAAAGTACAATTCTAACTCCGTTTTAAGCTTTGTAAAGATTCTATGATCGAGCTCCCCGAAAGCCCCTAAGCGAGGCCCCTAAAATTAGCGACCATCAGTAAAAGTAGTATTTGAGCGCTTACTGCTGATTTCAAAGCCTTGCCAAGAGGCTAATGGAGGTATGATGGATGGTTTAAACAGAAAAGAATGTCTCTTTGGAATATGTGACATTTTTTATGTTGGCGGTGTTCTCATTAGAATGCGCGGGTTTACAGAGTGGTAGTGGCTAATGTAAGATCTTACTTCTTAAAAGGCCTTAAGACTTACCGTGAATACCGTGCTGTCTGGAGCTATAGCTCTTCAGTGTGTAGCTGACTAACAATTGACTTATTAACCAATGTAACGTTATTTTAAGTTCTGCGTGGCAACTATTTACGACCTACGATCATTTCGGGTTCAAATGCTACGAGGTATTAGCCCGAGAAAGTTTGACATTACGATAGTATGTAAGCATGAACTTGGAAATCCCCAATGCAATATATGCTAGATAACTGAAAAATCTCTTCTCGAAGGAGAATATACTATGAGACTATGTTGATTTGTATCGATGCTTTGTGCTCTGATTGACCATCTAAATGCTCCATGAAGTAATATTTCAAACGGCACGCCAAAGCCCCTGAGATTGTCCATATCCTTCTCGTACGTGTGCGCCCTCCTTGAATTCGCGGAGTTCTACAGCTTCCACGTGTTTGAGCTCCGGCTTGTTTGCTTCTAACATGGTGTTTTCGAATCTGTGATCATACGTTATCTCCTTTTTTTCCAGCTCTTTCAGCTCGTCCAACTCCTCCTGCATTTCTTTACCACTCTTATACAACGGGCTTCCACCCTCCAAGGAGAACCATGGAATGCATGACCTCCAATTCTCAAAGCGCAGTTCAACCCACAAGATCAAACCAAGATTAACGAATAAACCGGTCAAAGGTAAAGAAGCCCAGAAAATCTGCGACTCACTCCACTGCTTAGCCGAGTACGGACTCAGCGTCACGGAACTCGGATGAGAGAAAGATGCCCGGCACCAGCAGGAATTATATCTTCCCAACTCAACAAGCAGAACAAGAGTGATGACTATGCAAGTCACAATTGCATCCTTGACAACAGCCCAGTGCCAGAAAGAGTTGACTTTGTGAACTGAATCTCGATGCCACGAGAATCGGCAGACTAGGTACCGGAGAATGCTATCGAGAATAAAACTTGAAAGCCAAATTCCAGTGATCGAGATCCATGTCAAAGAACGGCAGCCGATCGCTAATGATCGCTGATCTGAATGGTTTGTTAAGGAGAGAAATATTGCTGGAAGACAGGCGCCGAAGACAACACTGATGATACTTACGACTGTCATTTCGGTATGAGAGCGACCGTTAGTGTCCGTAGATAAATGTTTACAAGGTCTCCAAGAGCTGTTCAGGCTTATGTAGCTTGCACGATCCGGATTAGCCCCGAGGAAAGTGGCGTTTTCGGTATCATCCTCAAGTACAGATGACTCTAATGGACAATGAGAAAAGAAACTGTCGAACCATGAAGATATTCGAGAGGGAAGTTGTTGGAAAACCCATAGCAAAAGGTGGGGTCGACGATCAGGAGGTAGCAGGGGACAACTTGAAAGTTTCAGCGCTGGAAAGAGTGGACTTGTGCGATCCGATGCTGTTGTCACCTCTTTCAAGCGATTGCTCATGGTCTCTAAGATATGCGAGGAACCCGAATCGGTCGTAAACGTTCCAAGCCTCGCACTGATCCACACCTGTGGAATGGCCATGAACATAATACACACGACCGCAATCGTGCCTGTGGTCTCGTTATATACTCGCGTATTGACCTCATCGATTTGCTTGATGGTCTGCACGATAGCAGAAGCTAAGGTCCCAACGAGAGCGACAATTGCTACTGCAGCTGAGGATGTTGAAGCAAGGCGTGTAGACGACAGCCTGTGGCTTGTTCTCAAGATGGTGCATCGTTCGTCTTGGTTGAGTGGCTTCTCCGCCAGCATTGCCGCGAAGTGCTCCGACACATCTTGCCAACTGTGCTCCTCGTACGTCGCGAACACCGTTGCAGTAGCCCTCATCGCACGAAGGTCGCCTCGGAAAATTTCTTGGGCAGCACGCCTCAATCGCCGATGGTTCTCCAGCCGTGTCAACAAACTTCTCAAGCTCCCAATAGGATTTCCGACAGTGTGAAAAGATACAACGAAATAGTTCCACCAGCCAAGGGCGGGAAACGCAAGATGCGCGATCAACACAATCGTAGGGAGAACTAGCAATGATAGCCTGTTGATTGTATCTTTCCACCCCCAAAGGCTATATCCTGGCCCGCATATAGACTCGCAACCAGAGAAGGAAAGAACGCCTTGAGTCGCATCTTGGAAGCAGCCGCTGGCAGCTCTTTGCGATACAGTGAAATTATCGATCGTGGCAAGGCAAGCTGCGAAATCTGGTCTTTGAGGGTTGGAAAATGGTGCTGGGGGAGTACACGTGCTAGTTTCTTGTCTATTCGACAACGAAAGAACGAAGCCGGTCAACGACATGCAACATATGAAGAAATGCAATTTCATATCGTTCTTCGTACATGCATAGAGATAGACCGGGGTCCGTCTTCGGTGATAGATTGCCTGGTTGCTCGCTTCCCAGTCGTGGATCCTTCGAACGCGAGTTGAATTCCAAAAGGGCCGAAGATTATTGCGCGACGTCTCGAACAAAATTTATGTGGGCTTGGAGTGGATCTTTTTGTAATGTTGCTGTGAGAGGCTGAAAATGGTGCGCTGAAAAGATGTCGCCTGACGAGAACAGCTGCATGAAGTCTAGTAAGGCTGAACGAGCATGAGTGTGACGAGGCCGTTGAGACAATCTGGGAGAACGGTATGAATGCGAGACATTGCCAGACAGCATGCACCCTTTGGGATATATTTGGCTGGTTTGAGGATGGTGGAGGCGCGGTTTCGTTGCCAGCCGAGAGTCTGCATTGGCTAGGTATCACGATTGGGAAAGCAAGACTGGTGGCGTATTGAACCTCAAGCCACATAACTTATGCGCAGCAAATTTGTTTAGAGATGAGAGCTTCATCTCCGAAAACTCTATAATGCGTTGTGACGACAGATAATTTTCAGCTGTATTTTTAAAGGCGAAAGGATATCTATATTCCTACAAATGGAAGGTATGAAGTATTCTATTCGGTCTTCCTGACAGCCTAATTCTGGGCAAGCGAATCTACTCGATCAAGGAAACGGGGATCATGCAACAGATTATGAAGTATCGTACAATGTTTTTTCTGGAGCAGATGCCTGAGAAAGATTGCTGGCAAGTTTTCTTTTAATTAACACAATGTGATGCGACTGCTATTCATCTCAAAGGGTGTGCTAGTCCATTTCATCACTGCAGCTTGCTAACTATCAAATGTATGTTCAACTCTATTAACTTAGATTAACTTGAGTTTGATTACAGCACTCATGAGAAAGCGCCACAGTCATATTTATCTCCCTAGTACTTTGGGGGCTTCGCTTGAGAGCTCGCTTACAGAAAGGGGGGAAAGGGGCTGATCGCAATCACGCTACCTTTCAACGCTAAACCAGATATTATACAACTCAATTGCGAGGATATATATAACTTGAAGACAGAATATTGGATAAAAAAGCATGGACAGGATTTGGAGCGTATACAGCGCAAGTCCGTAGTGACGCCATCAAAACACAAACTATTTCTGATATTCAAAATGTGACCTGCGCAGCGATATACTACAGGACATTGCAAGCACTGCTCACCGCATGCCCTGGATCTTTTAACTCCTTCCATCCGATTGTTACGATTCATGCCTATAGTTGCATTTCAACGCCACTTCTTCCTCGCACTAGCAAGCTACTTACCCTTCTTCATCTGAACTGTTTTCTTGCTCATCCCGTAAACTCGAGACTCCAGGTCGTCGCTGTAGCTTCCGGTTCAGTGTACTTGTGAATCTTTTGTTTTCTCTGTCGGGTGGGGACGACAGACTCGAAAGACTACCTCCTGCCAAATGCCTTTGGCGCTGAGCTTGGTTGGCTGCCGTCGTTCTAGGTTCAACTACTAGATTTTCAGCGGCATCATTGTTATTGTTGTGACATCAGCTGAGCTAGGCTCCATTTGCTATCGCACCTCCAACATGTGTTTTGCCATGACCGCACTATCTTGGTGCTCTTGTGTTGGCACAACATCGTCTGGTTTAAGCCAAGAGGGGATTTCGAGGAAGCCCTTGCAACGGCTATTGAGACGTCTTTTAGTCGCTTCGTATCGGTCCCTTTCATTTTATCCACTATTTCAAACACGCGCACATGGAGCCACCCTTTCTGAAGCTAACGCCGAGAGATATTTTGAAGGAGAATACTTTTGTTACAAGCGCGAAATGCTCCCTCAGGTTGCTTCTGCATTAAATATGGCCGAGAAGCACCTCTATCTTAGCCTTGAGAGTGACCCAGTTGATTGTATCTTGCACTCAGGCAGCCTCACTAGGCCCTCTATAATGTCAGAAACCAAGAAAAGGTTTTAATAGAACATTCAATTGATTATCAAAGCAAAATGTAGCGATGATTAAACCCACTATGGCTTCCAGGAGTCAATGAAATATGACAACCTTGCACGCTATGCAACAAAACCAACTCCTAAATTTGTGACCGAAACATACTGCTAAAGTGAAGACAATTAACTCTTGTGCCTAAAGATGCTCTGACTCCCTAGACTTTGCGTCTCCATACTGCTCACCTCCACCCTTCAGATGACAAGAAAGAATTCCAATTTTCTGCTGACCATAATCCATAACCAGGTATCTTCTAATCGTGAGGCAGGCCTAAGCCAGTTTCCATCGAAAAGGTCTCATCGCCGTTGCCTTTCCTCGCACGATCAGCAAAAGGACCATGCTTATTATTGTGCGCATAGCACCGCCACATAGCAATCGTACTAGAACCATTATTAGCTCTTTTCAACTCCTCAACCCCGCTGAGCGAATGACCAGAGACCATGGGCATGTAACAGTAAAAAGGCACTGTACACTCACCTCCCCAAAGTGAACACCCATTCGATCCAGCTAAACACAATCACAGCCAGCGCCTTACCGCCATGCCCATATTTCAACGGAGGCCCATTCCAATTACCGCGAATAGTATTCTCTTGTTCTGCTGACACGCTGCTTATATGGACGCCGTGGGTCGCAACGATGATCGTAACTGCAATCGAGGCAGCTAACTGGAAGACTGTGGCCGCAGCAGAGCCCAGCTTCCAAATCCACTGCATACGGCGTGCTTCTACCCGCTCTGGCCAAAACACATCGAACATCAGGGCAGCGGTGAAGAAGAGTGATAGGAAGATGCAGGAGAAAGTGTCGAACGCGAGGCAGCCGACGATATCGGATGTGTGAATGTGTGCAGTTGGAAACCCCTCAATGTGTTTTAGTCCGTTGTAGTCTATCAAACAATTAATAAGTCTAAATCTGTCGTGAGAATCGCAATGCGAACCTTTCAGCGCAGAGATCCCAATGCCGGTGACAATGTTACTGGTGTTCGATGCAAGTTGGTACACTACAAACTTGGTGCGACGAAGGTAATAGACTTTGTTGTACATATAGGAATGTTTGAACTTGGCCCATTGCACATCTTGCCCAGATATGTTCGTTATGAGCGGCGCCATGTTCAAATGCTGATGTGATGTAATACAATAATTGACAAGACTGGTGGGAAAGAAAAATATAATTTCTGTGATCTCGAACACTGAAGTATAAGAGTCGTCCAGAAGCTGGTCTCCTGGTAGGTATTTAATGGAGAGACCATGCAGAGATGAATACGCGGGTTTGAAAGGGGTCCGGTCCCGTCAGCCACGATCGAAACCCCTCGGGACCCGGAAGCACCTCATTGGCTGCTGTGCCACATTAGAGATCGTTGCTTGGTAGCTCCTGAATTCCCAAGAAATGGAGATTACGGTTATTCCGATGTCATGATCGAAATCTGATCAGAGGTGGAGCCGCGCGGCATCTTGGCACACTCCGGGGCCCTCGGGTCCCGGACTCACCCCCAGCTGCCCCACATCGTGTGTGGTGCTGCTGGCTGGAGAAATTAACATTTACCTAAAGGAGATGGGGATATAATGGCTGCAAATGACTGCGATGGGCCAGGTAAATACCCTTAGAGGTTATTTCTTATGATCATTATAATAAATACTAGTTTCGTTCAGGCTCTCCTTTTCTGTGGCCGGAATTAAGTTCTCTCGGCTACAATAAGCGAACCGCCCCCTGAAAACCACCAAAACGAGATGACTTTAATGTCTTCTCGAGACTTCAAATATACTTTGTTTAAGTTTAAAACCCGAATTATAAAATTCAGTTCCATGCCCTAGCTTTAATTGATCCTCTGGCTCCACGTCTTGTACTGTACATGTTTATGCGATCACAGAAGCTTGTACCCTTGGTGTCGTAATGCCGGATACAGCTTGGATATTTAATGTATGTTTTGTCGATTTGCTCGATTCGGTGTCAAATTAGAGTCTACCGTCAAATGGCATATATGGCTCAACAAACGAGGCCATCTCACCGGCCTCAATTCCTAGCTCGAACTCGTTCATTATTGTATCCCAATCATGCGGGGCCATGATATGCTCATATGATGGAGCTTCTGTGCTATCTAATTGTGCCGAGAAGCTCGTTTCGCCTAGATGATCAAATACTTGAGTCGCACTCACATTAGGGTGCGGCGGAGCTCTGGAGGCCGCTGTCTGCCGAGCGACGGAAAAACTGGCAGCCTCATAAAAGGACCTGCAGACATCATAGAGCTTTCTTCCTGATGGAGAGCTAGCCGCTATGGGTCCAATAGCTGAGATAGCGCCGGAGAGAAGTTCTAAGTCCTCGGTTGAGGATGATGCTATAGTATTTCCCGCAAGCACGACAAAGCATGCAAAAGGGACCAGAGAAAACAGACTATTCAGAGTTAGAACATCTCCAGATACTCGTGGTGATTACCTACAGGTTTAGGAACATGCTCCAGCCTAGTGGGTTCCGCTGTCCAAGAATCCGACTTGCTTGCACAATTGTTGAGAGAGCTTGCCGAGCAGCTTTAACGCAGCCAAAGTTACATTGCAAAGGATGCGAGTTAGGCTCATCGCATGGAACGATTCGATATACAATCGTGGTAAGGCAGTGCATGATGATGTCAAGAAGTACGCTTGGGGCCTCGAACATGACGTCGGTAGGTGGATCGTCTACGAGAGACTGTAAGTATTAGAGCCTGTCTTGCTTGTGTATGGAACTGCTCTCCGAACCTGTTTCAGGTCGCTGTTGACTTTGACGAGCCTTGCAGCGAACGCTTTAGCACTCTCGACTCGTGTCTGTTGTGACCCTCGTTGAGCGGCTGCGGAAAAGAGCTGGATGTGCATGTCGCCAACAATAACGGCGAATTCAACAAATCCGGCGTATATACTGTAGCTAGTTAGAGTACATTTCTCAAGGGAGCTCGCATTACTTACTATCCCGGCGCTCCTGGTAGGTCTCGAGGGAATGACGGCCGCTCAGTCGCGACATCGTATTGATGAATAGAAGGGGTTCTCCCAAGAGTGAACGCCATTCCTTTATCCATAACGTACACGTTCCAAAATATCATTTCTGCCTTCGAGATCTTTGAGTTCTCTGGTCTTTCCGGATCCCGAGGCAGGCGATGCCACCCTAGATCGATGCACATTCTGGAAGCTGACGCAATTAAAGACCAAGCTATTGAACTCCGCCCAGATTTCAAGCAAAATATTGTCTCTCAAATTAGAATCACCTTGAGCAAGGATAACACCTCACTTACCAAAAGTACTAGAGCCTGACACCCTTCGATGGAGGGGTCTTGACAGAGCCGTAGCGATTGTATAGCAGCATCTAGGTTTGCTGACGACAGCTGTGAGTATGCCTGGATATCGTCGGAGGTGACGCCGACTTGAGTGAAATTATGCTCGTTCAGGCCCAAAAGTAGATAGAATAGACCAGTGTTCACGATAACCCATGCCGAAAGCGAGTAGTCGTTGATTGCGAAATAAACTTTCTGACATAATTCACTAAATTCATGTTCGTCAATGATAGGAGCGTCCATGAAGAAACGCTGCTTTTCAGTATGTGTCAGCCTGAGTAGCTTGAGTACAGGTTCCAGAGGTGGAAGCGGTCTGCCTTGGAGCTCTGGGAACTGGACCTGAGATGATGATGAATGAGTATCACCGATACTGGGAGTCGTTTCTTCATTATCGGCCGCCTCCTGGATCATCTGTGTAGCACCCATGGTCCCTGAAAAGCCCGGGTCAGTATCAGTCGTTCTGAATTCTAGGTTCGTGGCTGCATGTCTCAATGCATCTGTCACCCTTTGGACGTGAGCTTTAAAAGAGGAATCGCCTCTGTACCCTTCGGAAATGCCTTGTGTAGTTGATGGATGACTACCAATGAAGGCAGCAGGGGAGCCATTTGATGGCTCTTGCGGCTGTTCACTCTTTTGCAAGAGCTTTTGTAGAGCCTGCGATATATCTTGAAGCGAGTGGTCCACACTTTCCATAGCTGCATCGTAGCGGGCGGATATAAGAACCCGTTGTCTTTTTTCTGGAGCTCGGCGAGTGATCTGGCAATCAAGGTCGGCTGCAACGCAGCTCGAGCATGGAGAACCCCGGTCGCATTTGGTCTATTGATTAAATGTTCTTAACAGATACGTAAAAGGATAACCAGACTAGTCTTCAGGGTTCTATCTCACCTTCCTATCCTTGCAATTGTCACACTAAGCGTGAACGTCAAGATCAGCCCATAGATCTTCTATGAAGGCGGACTACATTAAGTGTATTTAGAACTCACAGCGGGTTTTCTGTTGCTGCTGCTGTTGGCCTCCATGACTATCGGCGTCACAAGCCGAACGGTTCGCTGGTCGCATGCAATCCGGGTCGGCACAATTGGCTCGCTGCAATAGCAATGTCGGAGAAAATGATATGGTTAAAACGGAGAAAGCAGAAAATAATGGGTTCTCGCAGGAGTCAGCTGTATGACAATAAGACGGTAGAATGAAAGACCCTTGGGTTGTTTCTTTTGGTAGCAGGACGAATATTAATCCGCTTTGCCTCACGATTCAGGCTCCACATCACATGATGGCATTCATTACGTGATATTCAATAATAAGCTAGTGATCCTGAATGTATTAGTATACTAAGATTCCTTGAAATTGTGAGTAATCCAGTTGTGGTGAAGAGATGCCATGCTTCGGGTTAGTGCCGGAGTGTGACAAGCTCGTCGCACGTGACACAATACCTGCCACGCAGAGGTGTAGAGTACAACTACACCGTGTAGAAAATAATTATAGTTTTAGATTACGCTGACAATACAGATAGTAAATCATCAAATTTACCTCTCATTCAATGAAAAGAGTTTAAGTTATCTTTTCAAGATAATAAATCATTTTATTCATAATACTTGCAAATTGTTCTTTGCAGACTACTCAAACCAGGTAATCGCGTCGAGGAGGCAAGTGGCCTAAAGTACTTGAAGGGAGAGCGAGATGCAAGTCAAAAAAATAATTCAAGGCATTAGATAAAACGAACTAGTGAAATTACCTCCAATTCTTCTACCACAACAACGAAATTTGCCTCGCGGATTTAGGACTGTTATCATCCGTTATCCCTGCTCCCAAAAAGCTCAGAAGAACTTAAACAAGTGATATAGGCTCTTGGGAAAGTTTATCAAGCTCTCGTTCGCAAAGATGGGAAACCAATTTGATCAAAACGAAGGTGTCAAAGTCGGCTTTTGAGGTACGCAATTCTCCCAGATTAGGTTGAGCATTTATCCCATAGTCTGCATTGCTCACTGAGAGCTCGTTCTACAAGGTCTATATGAATACAGAGTTCCTCTATCGAAAACATATATGTAAAGTAAGTAGAATAGCAAGAAGTTCAGATCTACGAGTGATCTCGTCGAAAAGACAATAGCAGACAGAATGACAACAGATATCCACTCCAAGCACTCCAATACAGAGTTTAACACATTTTCCAAGTACTCACGTCGGCCCAGTTTATTTCCACGACCTGACATAAAAATATCGCATAAAACTACAGATTTGACTCCAGAATCTTTCAACATTCTTCTTCTCGACTTTCGACGTCAGTGATTCCAAAATACTCTGATAGTGCAAAGAAGACGATTTAGAAAGCTTTATATACTCCTTCGTTCTTCTGTTTTCGAACCAAGGACTCGGGTTAAAATTTGTCAAAGAGATAGAAAGCTAAAGCTAGAAAGTGAATACACAAACTTCACTTTCGATAAAGAGATTGTGCGGAAACGAAAAGCAAATCATCGAGTCAGTAAAATACCTAAACCTTCTCATTCGATTCTCTCAACTTCGCGCAAATGAAACACCCCGACAAGCAACCACTCGCCAGTGGCCCCAATACCTCCAAGACAATCTCCAATACGCTTCTCAATTGCGAGCATTCAACTCCATCTCTTTCAAATTCCAATCCAGATCTAGAACAAAAGCGGAACAAACAATTCCCAAGTACAACCCCAAGTTTACCATCAAATAGACTAAATAGAAATGACAACGAAATAACTTCGACAACGAAAATCGACTCCTAATTTCTTGTCCTTGCTCTAGTTTCTAGGTACTCATATCAAAAAAGCAATATCTCCCTCGAAACATTGGTTTAAGAAAGATCGCCTAGCAGTCCTAAAATGAAAAGCATCGGCCACTGCTCATGCCACGATGCTATCTGGAGGATCCTACTAAAGGTTTTATACCCCACACATAGCCCCTAACTTATTCAGCTTCACCTTGTTCGTTTCTTACTACCTAGCTCACAGCACCTGCTATAAGACCAAATGATTCCACTACAAATCCTGTTGGCAACCAACCCCATGAGCAGAAGAGGTAATAATGTCTTTGATTTCGACCTGCTGAGTAAGTTCTCAGCCACTTCAAGATAAAAGAACATGGGTGAAAAACGAGATAATGAAACAAGAGAGATCGATAGCGGAGGAATAGTTGATAACGCCCTTCCCGAATCATACTATACCCACACTTCGCTTCATCGACTGAACGCCCAAATATGAGCCTAGAAACCCAATGAGCTTTGTAACGAAACCTGACTTTGGTTTTGATTGATCAACGACGAGTCACACACGACAGCCAGCTAAAATCTCCGAAGCCATCTGGCATTTGAAAGGCGCGATGTTTGTGATTGGTAGAGAGAGAGAAAGAGAATTTAATAGTAGAGAAGATTTTATATTCCCTTCCCACTCCTATTTCAAGGTAAATTTACTTGAAACTTCCTCTCAAGGAAAGTTAAACTGAGCAATTGATGTCAAAGTATGAGTAAGTGTTCCCATTGGAAGTGAATCCCACCACTTTTACTCTTTGATCTTCACTCTTTTGGCTCTTCAACACAACGAACGCATCCTCCCCAAAGACTCGCGGGGCAGCAAACAAGCAAACCAAGTTCTCATCACAAACTCACAGCCATGATTATATAAAAGACCCCTCTCCCCTCTTCAAAAGAAGACACTAGCTCACTATCAGTTGTTTAATAGTGTATAACCGAGCGATAATCCATTTACCTCTTGAGATTAACTCTCGCTGGGAATGCGCTGACTATTCTAGCTTCGTGATCTTCTTCTACACTTTCAAGACATATTTGGCTGCACCAATGGGCTAGTCAAGGAATTTAGAAGAGAGAAATAAGACGAGAATAGATTGTGAGAATGAGATGGAAGTTGATAATGATAACAATAACGCGATTTCTGAAATTTAATCTACATATATCATCTTTCCCTCGCTCTCTAGCCAATTCGCGCAAAGAGGTGTGAGAGACTCACTCATTTCTAGCCAGATGATGAAAATAAAAGAATGGAATCGAACCATACGTGCACAGCAACAGCCCAAGACTCATCACTGTCCTGAGCCTTACGTGTAGAAGTCGTAAGAAAGGGATGATGGGAGAGGTATTTATGTATTTGGGGAAATATGAGGAAGGTGATGGACATTGCGAGAGTTAGTGAAGTGAGTGAAGTTGTGTATAGTGAGGAGAAGTGAAGTGAAGTGAAGTGAAGAAGTGAATCTCGCCACTACCCCAGCCTACGATTAGTATAAATACCACACTCCAAGACTGTTTCAGACCAGGATAGACGGATTATATACATTGCCGATATTATGGGGCATGCTGCTTACTGAAGAGATAGTGAAAGGATTTAAATCTTCATTGGCAGTCTGGGAACGAATATCAAGAAGCTAGCGAGACTGGGATAGAAGAGGATAAGATAGGATAAGACAGGAAAAGAGAGATTAGAAACGACAGAGGAGAAGTCGATGAGAGTGGTTCATTTAAATAAGAACCAAAGGTAGCATAGATCAGAGGCTTAACTCCTAAGCTGAAAAAAATCATTGAAGCTCACTTGTCACTTAATCTTTTAATTTCTTTCAATATTATATATAACTTATACGCTTGTACCTATACCCGCACCGCTAAGGACGTTGATGGTAATCTTCTTCATCGTGTCGAAGAGGTGGTTAGTTTCTCAACATTCCTCGTCCCATGGCATTTCTTCAATACACCGTGCGGCGCGAATAAATCTCAAAAGAACTAAGCTGAAAATCATAAGAAGGTTAAATCCCACTAGCTAGCAAAAAAGGAAAGAAAAGAAAGATCAAGAAGAACGAGTTTTCATCTCCCCAAAAACAAGTCCCATCCTAAATACTCCATCGACTTCAAACCCACCTATCCACCTATCATTTAGACCCTATCAGTCTAAAACTTTTACATAAAATTGCAAACTATACTATCCAATAACCAACCACCTTACGCTCCTCTCTCCGTGTCACTTATACCTCCTCTCCAACATGTAAAATCCAAAAAAAATCTCCTTCTTTATTCCATTCCCTTTATATCCCTCTACCCTCCTTCTCCCCTCTCATCTTTTACCTGAATTCCACAGAAGTTCCTTCCAAACACAAACTCGAGTTTAATCAACCGGAGCTAGAGATACAGTGAATGATAATTAAAACGAAAAATCGATATAAAACCCCTCCAACTTTCGATTCATTTCAACTTAAACGCCGAGATAGACGGGTGGTATGCGCCTCCGACAATATGGGTCGTGTTGATCGATCACCTGTTACACCTGAAAAGCACCACCACATTTCATACTGTGCGCTTTCGAGCTATTTACACAAGGTGTGTGTTTCCATGAATTAAGGAATGAGCGCAGTAGGATTAGTGGAGGAGAAGAAGAGGATAGGATAGGACGAGATAGGATGAGCAATACTATAGCGAAAAATGACAGCAGAGAGATAGAGGGTGATAATATATCCAAATAAGAACCACAAACTGAAGAACAATTAAAAGCGAATCTTCCTTACGATTTAAGCTAGATATCATAGACAACTGGATGAAATGCGATACATCCCTCCTCCCATGGCATGTCCTCGATCATACACAAGTAAGCAGGTAAGCGTAAGAAAGAACTCTAAAAGCATACAAAATGAGAGCTATCCACCGCTGGAGTACGCGCATTACTGTCGTTCTCCTTGTCACTGTCGTTCTTCAGGTGGCTGTCGTCCTCCACATCTCTAGCACTCTGGAATCCAACCTCGTGCCTTGCTTCAATATTAGCTCGGGCGTCATTGCCACTATCAAAATAGAACGCTGGCTCGTAGGAGTAGTCTGACTGCGCACGTCCTGCGTCCATTGTTGCAATGATTTACAATTGGCTCACTGTGGTGTAGTCAGCGTAAATAATGATTAAATTAAATTAGATTAAGGCCTCTTAATCATAATCTAATTATGAAAAACTACTGTTAATCATAATTTAATCATAATTTAATCATAAATCATAATTATAATTGATTAATATGATTATCACGTGCAGACTAGGAGCTAAGCCTATTTTGGTAAAGCTCCCGCCTTAAGCGAGAGGCCGTGCTTCCGACTATCGCCACTTCTAGTAAAAATATCTTATTTTTTGAAGTATTTTAAAAATAATATATTTGTCAAGGACGCCAACTGGCAGTGTGCTATGGTAGACCGGTCAAGATCTGCAAGGTGTACGAAGGGTATGCGACAGTAGTACGCTAGAGGTAGGATTGACAATAATCTCTGTTCTCTGTCCAAGTACAAGTGCCAACCGTGACAGAAACTAATCATTACAGAACCCTTCTGGCTCTGTAGCTGCCATATACCCAAGAGCCCTCTTGACTGACATCATCTAGCGTCATATGGAAATGAATAGAACCAGTTCTGTTTCACATGCCGCCGAGGTTCCGAGCTCTCCTAGCAGCTGAGCCGCATCACGTGCCGTTCTTCACATCACCTCCCTCCCTGGACTCTTGTCCACAAGAGTAATATACTCCACGCTCGATCTAACCTCGAAATCCCACAAATCAAGCCCAATAACCCAATGTTTGGCTCACTATCGTATAGCGTACGTAGCCTCGTCTGAACTCGTAGTATGACTCAAAAGCTAACAAATAGCCAACTAACAAATGGCCAATCTTTTGGCTATTCACTCCAGCGGCGTTACTCACTCGGTTTGGTATTACTACACCAGTGACTCGAAGAATAAATCATGCGCTCTCGAAGATATAAACCCTCTCTAATCTCCACTCTCCATCTTCCTTTTATACCAATAATCGACTTCTTCGAATCGACCGATCCAGCTTTCGAATTCCACTCTCAAACAATCATCAATACTAACAACCATTAGTAATATGATTATGTCTCAACCGGCGCTTCCTAGTCGTGCCAACATCGCCTCACGTTCTGCGAATGCCCTGGCAGCTTTGATTCAACCATATTGCCTTCGTTGTTCTAAGCGTTTGGCTTCCGAACCCGATCTGAGATGCCGTAAGCTGAATAACCGCTCGGTATGCGAGCGCTGTCGACGTTTGAATAAACCTTATCATGCTGTACGTATTGATATCGAATTCCGTTTTGTAGATACTAATGTCGAATAGGTTCCTCAAGCATGTATCGGCCGCCTAAACAAGCTAATGCGCCGGATTAACGCCGCCCTTACACATCCTAATAGTTCTGCTGAAAAAGCTGCTGCAATTGCGACTTGTAAAACATTCCAGGCGCAATACAGTAGCAGGGTTAAAGCTGTCGTGCGCGCAACTCGAGCTTCGATCAATTTGCAGAATCTGGGCCAAGCTATTCTCACTAGAATTGCCCAAATGCAATTAACCTTGGACGGTATTAACGATGTCTTGAGATATTCTGTAAGTTATTGCTTCGACATCCATGCGTGTACCAAGCTAATGCCCTACGGGCTAATCTACCACCTATTACTCGTAGTAATCCCGACGACGACGACGAAGATGATAACGGGTTAGAGGGTGCAGAAGAGGTTATGAGAGGCTCTCGTTCTGGGAGTATGGATATGGAAGAATAGGTTCGATCGATACCGCAATGATGTTTTCGCTAGTTTCGATGATTTTGCAATGAAATTTTCAGCCTTAGCCCTTTCTCCTCTTCCGTGACGCAGGAATAGCGCTATGGTTCCTTTTCAAATACCGCTGCACTTCTTCTTGGGCATTGTCCAAGTTCATCGAAGGCTCCCACGTGTCATTTGCAGGGGAGTATCCCTTCCAACGCACTAAATATTCTCTCCCTTTCTTCTTTTCCCGATGTGCCAAAACTAATTTAACCTCAAACTCCTCTTCTCCTTCTATCTCAATAGGGTCTGGATCTTGAACGGTATCCGCCCTCGGGTACCATGGTTCCAGCAATGAAACATGAAACATATTATGAATCCTATAAGTACTCGGTAATTTCAACCGGTATGCTTGTTGATATGCTCCTACGATCTCTGTGATCTTAAAGGGCCCTAAATATCTATCCGCCAGCTTTACGCTAGGTCGGATCTGACGAATGTACTTAGCATGAAGCATAACTTTATCCCTCACGTTAAATTCTTTTCTAACGTGGGTCTTATTATAGTGCTTCTATTACGTGCTGACAGCTTCCTTCCATCATTGTTCTAAAATCTCTTTCTTTTTCAAAAGTGTTTGAATTCTCTCTATTACAGCCGGCGCTTCCCCCTCGGGTACGTTATCCTCAACGTACGACCCTATATTCGGGTAGTAGCCGTACATTGCATAAAATAGAGACATGCCAATAGTGGAATGGTAACTATTATTGTATACAAACTTAGCGAGAGCTAACTTCGTAGCCTAATCGTTTTAATAGTAATTGCAATAATACCGCAAATAGTATTCTAACGTCTGGTTCAGATTTTCGATTTAACCGTCTGTCTACGAGTGGAATGCGGTACTCAAACGTCGCTTAATCGTTAAGAAGAAGTATAATGTATTCCAAAACTTGCTTGTAAAGACGGGGCCTCTATTTAAGGTCATACCCTCTAGAACTCCGAAATCTTTCATAATATAAAGTAGAAATAGCTCTGCTAGCTCGGCTGCGTCGATACTATTTGTAGTAGGGATATATCGCGCTATTTTGATATAACGATTAATAATAACTAAAATCGAGTTATATACTCTGCCTTTAAGTTTAGAAGGCGGCAACCTAGTAATAAAATCTAATGTAATCTCCTGCTATAGTCTTAATAGAATAGGGAACGAACTTAATACGCTATATAGGCGATGTCGTTGTACTTTAATTCTTTGATAAACTGGATAACTCCTAATATAATCACGAACATCTCTTCTTATACTAGGCCAAAAGTAATAGCGTTTAATTATCTCGAGCGTTTTTGTAACGCCGAAATAGCCACCTAGTAGATTATTATAATTTACCCGTAACAACTTAATTCTAATAGCTAAGTCATCCGGAACATACACAGCGTTACAATAGCGTAGCAACTTTATAACGTCAAGTCTCCACTCCTCAACGACTCTAGCACCCTTGGATTTTGGTATCCCTGCGTATACCCGGCGTTGCATAAAAGAATTAGTCTTTTGACGTATCACTAGCAATTCCGCAAGAGTACTTCCCTCCTCTGGGCTTGCTGTTTCGGACCCCGCGGCAGTTGCAGCTGCGATGGCGAGAATCCGTGGCACGTACTGTTTGCAACCAGCTATGCCAGCGACAGGCTTAAGGGAGAGTTTCGCCTCTCTCCCTACGTCGTCCAAAAGGTCTCCCACTTGCGGGCGTGACCCCAGCGTCTCGCTGGTCGGGGAGAGTCTACCCCCCCTCTCCTGGGCCTTGAATTGCGGCATCGCAGGGCTCAAAAAACGGCTAATAGCCGCTACAATCTTGGAGTTTTGTGCGCCGATACGCAAAAGCTTGGTATGAAGAGTTGGTAGAGGGTTACTCTCTACTTCCTCTTCACTTATAAAATCTGGTCTTCTCGACGATCCGTCTGCAGGGTTCTTGCTACCCGCACGGTACTCGACGACAAAATCAAAGAAGGCTAATTCTTCAGCCTATCTGCCTTATCTGCTATTTAGCTTTCTCTTTATCATAAAATATTTGAGGTTGTTATAGTCAGACTTAACAATGACTACCCGCTGGGCATACGCCAGGTAATGTCTCCAAGTCCGAAAGGCAGCAACAATAGCCAAAAGCTCCGAATTATAAATCTCGTAGCGAGTTTCGACATTAACGAGCTTTCTAGAGTAGAAAGCAATAGGATGCCACTATTTTAGTAACCCCTCTTTAAAGAACTGAGACAAAATGCCGGCGATGGCAAACCCCGAGGCATTAGTCTCCACCCGAATCTGAAGTGTGGGATCGAAGTGCCGAAGTATGGGCGCCGTCGTAAACGCAGTCTATAGCGCCCGGAATGATGCCAAAGCTATAGGAGGTAATGCGAGCTAATATATACTCTGTCCCTTCTTTAAGAGGTCTAAGAGGCCTTTCGCAATCCTCGAGTAAGCGTAGATGAATCTTCGATAGAAATTGGCAAAACCGAGAAAGGTTTGTACTTCTCTAATAGACAAAGGGATCGGCCATTCGCTAATGGCGGTAACCCGGCTAGGCTCCATTGCTACCCCTTCGGGACTAATAACATACCCTAAAAATTCGACCTGCGTAGTATCGAACTCGCACTTCTGCAAATTAATGTATAAACCGTATTGCTGGAGCCTGGCAACAACCTATCGGACCGCCTCCTCATGCTGTGCAGAGTCTTCTAAGAAAATCAAAATATTATTTAAGTAAATCACGCAAATAATATCGACTAATCCAATTAACGCCTTATTGATGTAAGCTTAAAATGTAGCTGGAGCGTTAGTAAGTTCGAATGGCATTATACAATACTCGAAGTGTCCGTATTAGGTGCGGAAAGCAGTCTTCCACTCGTCGCCCTCTCGAATCCTTAGCTTGTGGTAAGCATCCTTCAAGTCTAGCTTTGTAAATATTTTAGCTCCTTTAAAACGATCTAGAGTTTCACTAATTAGTGGGAGTGGGGTACGGTTTTTGACTGTAACCCTATTCAAACCTTTGTAATCAACGTATAGACGAAGTCCTCCTCCTTTCTTGGGGACAAATATAATGGGAGCTCCCGCAGGACTAGTGGATCGACGTATCCAACCCTTCGCCTGGCTGCTCTCCAAATACTCTCTCAAAATCTCCAACTCTCTCTCGGATAGGGCGTAGACAGGATCGTACGGTGGTTTAGTGCCAGGTTCCAAGTCTATTTGGTGCTCCATAACGTGGTGCTCGGGAAGTAAGCCTGCCGCCGTTCCTTCGAACATATATAAGATATCGGCGTACTTCGGAGGCAATAACACCTCAGCCGTCGGGGCGATAGCGGCAATAATGCGTAAACCCGTTAGTGCCGGAATAATTGTCAAAGCGTAGATATACGGGTCGGCTGCAGTAGTCCTAGCGAACTGTTTAGCCGCCACTACCTCTACCTTATCTTTCAAAAAACGATGTCTCCAAGTTCCTTTCGCGAAGGATATCACAGGATCTACCCTTGCCAGCCAAGGGTACCCTAGTAAGAGATCTATCCCTTCCATATCGAATTCGCAAGAGGCTAACTCCGTTTCGAACAGCCGTCGGTCTCCAAGCGCGTCGCAGGCGGCAACCGGAACCGTATGGCTGGCGTACGAGTGAATTCGGTCTCCACTAGGCGCTGCCAATAAGGGAGGCTTCTTTCCGTCGGTAGGAAGGCTCCATTCCACAGCAATCCTTCTCTTGATACAATTTGCTTGAGCCCCAGAGTCTACCAAAGCTCTTGCCCGTCGAGTCTCCTTCCCCACAATTACTTCCACCTTAATGACCATCCTTGTTCTATTGTCTTCGCCTGCCTTAATAGGGACAAGGGCCACTATTAAGAGGCTCTATCGTTTCCCGAGCGCTTCGGCTGTGGACAGCTCCATGCTCGATGGCCTACTTGGTTGCAGTTATAGCACTTAAGCTCTGGACAAGTAGTGGCGTAGTGGCCCATTTTCTGACACTTATGGCATCGAATACTACTCAAGTCTCGTCGTTGTTCCACAGGCGTAGCGTTAGCGCTACTCGCATAGCTTGGGCGTTGCGGTATTGGCGATTCTCGACGAGGTGATCGGGATCTCTCTCGATCTACTGCCTTTCCTTTCCTGTCTCTCTTCCCTTGTCTAGTTCCATCCTTATCACCTGCCACTCTCTCTGGGTTCTCCCTAACCCTAAACAACTTTTGATGGTTCTCGACGTGTACGGCGGCGGCAACCAGTCGTTCTCTCGTTGGCGGTATTTGTCCATGATGAGTGATATCTTCCCTGATCTCGGGCCTAAGCTTGGCTAAGAGGAAGTTGCGACTCGTCTTATCATCTATGTACCCTAAGTCGTCTTCCAGACTCTCCAAGTACGACACGAAGGCCTGTACACTTTGTCCCGGGCGTTGCATAGCGTTGTTATACTTGGTAATGGCGCCTAGGCTGCGATTCTCCGTATCCGTAATAGAATCCTTCATAAACTCTTGGAACTTCTCCCATGTAGTGTTGTCCACTCCCGTTCTTCTCTCTCTTCTTCTCCATATATCTCTCGGAATGCCCTTAAAGCAAGATACGCAGTGAGTAATCTTCGAGGCGTCGGTAACCCAGGTCCTATCCTGATCCTCTCTCCATTTCAGTTCAGCCTAATAGAAGAAGTCTTGTGCCTCCTTGATATTCCTTCCCTTATATACTGGTAGTTCTCGTGTCTTAGGTGCTCTTGATAGTAGCTGTGTGGTCGCTGGCGTAGCGTCGCTTTCTCGTCTTATACTCCTCTGCTCCAACCGATTAATCTGGGTATACAACTCTCTTGTTTCCTCCTCGAGTCTAATTTGTGCTTCTAGTTCAGCGATACGACGTAAGGCTGCGTCGTGTTTCTCTTGCAGAGTCGTCTCTCTTTCGGGCTGAGTTGTAGAGCTTGATGAAGGCTGTTCCGCTTGTGCTGCGGCAGCGGTATTGCTTCGTAACCCCCGTTGTGACATGGTAGCAGATCAATCGGATCTCTGTAGCGGACTGCCTCCCTAAGGGTAGGAATGATTAGAATGTCAAGGACGCCAACTGGCAGTGTGCTATGGTAGACCGGTCAAGATCTGCAAGGTGTACGAAGGGTATGCGATAGTAGTACGCTAGAGGTAGGATTGATAATAATCTCTGTTCTCTGTCCAAGTACAAGTGCCAACCGTGACAGAAACTAATCATTACAGAACCCTTCTGGCTCTGTAGCTGCCATATACCCAAGAGCCCTCTTGACTAACATTATCTAGCGTTATATGGAAATGAATAGAACCAGTTCTGTTTCACATGCCGCCGAGGTTCCGAGCTCTCCTAGCAGCTGAGCCGCATCACGTGCCGTTCTTCACAATATTTTTATCGATTTAATTAAATTAATTATAATTAACTTAATTAAATAATTATAATTATAATTATACTTTTCAAAAAAATCGTTAATTATAATTTAATTATAATTTAATTATTAATTATAATTATAATTAATTAATATAATTATTTTTGGTCACACTAGGTGTAGTGATATATTTATACCTCCACTCCAATACATAGAATCGTACTATCCTATTTTCATATCTCATTTCGCATTCCATTCACTTCACTTCATATTATGACTCTCACTATTATATATCGCCAAATGTCATGGGTCGGCAATGCTATGCTCAAGCGAATGGTTTTCCTAAATACAAGGAGAATAATCTAAGGAGAGAAGCTGAGTCTGGGCTTCGGGAGATTATTTATGCTCTGTATGAAGCTGTTGTCAAGGCAACGCAGGTGCCTAAGGCTCTCAGGCACCTAGTCTCTCCACGGGTCTCAACCCGTCACACCAAATCGGGTATCAACCATGTATCCCACCTTCCCCAAACACTCTTTTCACCAAACCCAGAACTAGAATCCAGAATCCAGAACTCCAACACAAGTAGGAACACTCTAAATCCTCGGCGCAAGAGTCAAAACAACCCCCCTCCCTCACCCACCACCCACTCTCATCTTTCAACAGCATCTAATGCATAACATAACATACCTCTCCTCCACCCTCTACCTTTCCCCCAATTCAATCCTCCCTCGCATTATTTACTAAAAGGGAGGAGTTGGGTTGTGGGTTTCAAGTTATTACTTCGTACTGTATTGTTTTTTATTAGTAATGTTCATGCTTAGATTAGAGGGCTGATATTTGAGTTCTTATGCAATGTAAAAAGTTTTAATTAGTGTCATGAAATGAAGTTTCGATTGACGAGGTTAATGGGGTTATTTTCCATGTTTGTCTGCTTCTTTTTCCCATACTGTGAGGAAGCGAGCGAGCGTTGTATTCCGCCAATTCAATTCATGAAAACAGAACTCAACTCAATTTCGAAACTCAAGTTAAACGCTGGTTAACTTCTGATACTCGGTATTTCGCCAGCGCTGCCACTTTCCCGGCCTAACCTTCGCCTCTCCTCCGCCTAGCCTTGCCTATCCGTACGTAGCCTGAGCTTTTTGAAGGTTGCCTAGCCTTCTCCTAGCCCGTGGAATTGAGCCTTCTAGCCTTGCCTGTGGGTTAGCTAGGCTAGGTCGGGAAGGGGTAATTTACTAGGGGTAAAAAAAGAGATAAAGAAAGGGCGGGTATACGTGCTTCACAACGCACGTCTCTATTTCTCGAAGGGATTTATATAATTTCCGAGGTGAAGATATTATTTTAAAATAATATTAGTATTATTTTTAATAATTTAAAGTAATTATAAAATAATAAATAATATTTATTTAATATATAAAATATATAGTATTTACTACTATTTTTAAATTTATTATAACTTTTTTATAAAAATATATAATAATAAAAAAGAAATTCTTTTTTTCTTAATAATAAATATATTTATATTATATATAAAATTTAATTAATAAAATAAAAATTTAGAATAATTATTACTTATATTTTTATAAAAATAGTAAATAATAATATTTTTTTAAAGCTAGTTTTTAAACTTTTCAAATTTTTATATTTATATATAATATATAAATAATTATTTTACTTAAAATTTACTTTTTAAAATAAAAAGAAAAAAATTTATATTAATAAATATAAAAAATTAAATATAATTAAATATAAGAATTAAGTTTTTTTACTAAGAATAAAAATATTAAATAAGCTTTTTAAATAATATTATAAAAAGTAAA
>VXCB01000221.1:0-42105 GCA_009613015.1 Mollisiaceae sp. DMI_Dod_QoI
ATATTTCGTCCTTAGAATACAGACACAGAGTGAAGAAGAGCTCGAGAGGATGCGAGGTTATATACATGAAGCCAGAGGACTAGGCCGAATCGGGACGTAGTCATGTGATGAGCCCGACTCGTCACACAACCACTACACTAAAACCATTACTTCTAGAGGGCTTTCTAGAATGCAATCTAGTCGCAACTCGATATAATCCTTCCACCTATTATAAGAACTAAATAAGTCTCTAATTTCACTACAATTTAATAGTATCGCACGATACAAAAGCGGCTATACACGCACCGGTGCGCGAT
Source organism: Mollisiaceae sp. DMI_Dod_QoI (assembly GCA_009613015.1). Classification (NCBI taxonomy): domain Eukaryota; kingdom Fungi; phylum Ascomycota; class Leotiomycetes; order Helotiales; family Mollisiaceae; species Mollisiaceae sp. DMI_Dod_QoI. The sequence continues at coordinate 297 of VXCB01000221.1, forward strand.
ATGCGCACCCCGAGCCAAGGGCCGTAGCCGCTAGTGGCCGCTAGTGGATGCACTTGCAACTCGCTTAGCCTAGGGAGCGATTGCCTTAGGCTATTATTTTTATTTATTTAATAAAAATATAAGAATATACTACATTTTCACTATTATAATAATTGCAATCGAATTTTTACTACTTATTTACTTATATACTAGTATAGTTTAAGTAAATAATTAGATTTTCAAAAAGGAGTATAAAATCACGTAATTAGCGAACTTCGAATACAAACTTTGAAAAATATTTTCTTTAATTATTTTGTTTAATTTAATTAATAGATTTTATTATAAGTTTTTTAAAAGCTATAGGCTTTAAGTAGTTTGCTCGTTATACTATGATTTTATAATTTTTTTAAGTTGGTGATCGCGATTTCCGATTTCCGATTTCAAAAAAAAAGGTAGTGGCAACAGTGTACGTGCGGGCCTCGGTAATCTTAAGATCCCTGATGTAGTTCTATTGTCTGACTAATCAACTAATTACTTTGAAGACGGAGAAGGCATACGTTTTAGACCTAATATTCGACCTGCTTCTCATGATGTGACGCTTGCCCAGTAGGCTTTTTGCGTAGCTGCGAAAAATGCACACATCCTAGGTAGGGTATTCATTGCATGATGCCTTGCTGCAAGCTTACTAACTTCCTGTCTGGGTAGGTATAGTGCATATAGATTTAGACGTGGGAGTAGATAGCATAAACCGCACAGATGTATGATGTTAACTCGTCTTTTTTCTTTCTTTTTATATTTAAGATCTATTAATGGCATATATTACTTCCAAACGGTGGCCAGCCTTTGGATTTTGCCATATGCTAGGTACCACGGGTCACGTTTTGGCTCCATGAAGGAAAAACTTGCAATTTTTCTTGAAGAGACAGACCGATATATATCTTTCGCATGTAGTTTAGTATTAGTATTATCTTTTAAGACACTTTCGGTCGACAATTCTACCTTTAGGGCTTTGAATATATAGCAAAGGATGAGAAAGAAATATATGTGTCTTCTTATATACGAGGATTTAGCTAAGTATTGCGAGCCAGAAGTAACGGCTTAATATCTCTTACAACTGGTACAATAGTCTCGATACAAAGAAACGTTCAAACACTGAAAGTCAATTCATCACTGCCAATCTGTGCTAATTTTCCAATTGACATCCTCCATCCTCTAAGCAACATAACGCATCAATACCTTCCTCGAGCTCGACATCCTCAACCGCGAAGTCTGGAGCCAGAACCGTCAATCCGTCCACTAGCATATCCAAGAACTCGCAGAGGAATTGATCACTATTGGATGCCTCGAACGTGAACAGTGCATTCATGAAATCGGTCGGACCTGGCTGAGGTGCCGTCCTCCAGAACGGGTCGTAATAATTCGCAGTATGGAAATATGCCCCATTGCACATGGTCATGTGCTTCGTGGTTGGGTAGGGACGATCTCGTAGATTGAGATATTCATGATCGCGGGAGCCGAGCAAGTTGCGCGATACCCTCAGCGCCTCGTCGACCAAGCCCATGAGGCCATCGCGGCGCTTCAGCTCTTCGACGGTATAGGTGACATTGAAGCAATTCGAGCCGGTAGCCGAGGTTTGGATGGATAAAGAAATCGACGCGATCATGGCGTCGCGGATGGAGGTGATATTATATCCACTCGTAGGCACTTTGACGACGAGGGATCCAGTGTTGAGTGATTCATCGATGTCGATGTATTGGATACCGCCGATATCAGCTTCCCCAGTCTCACTGCACTGCGTTGAGGTGGTTGTCTGTGTGACGGGAGGACAGAGCGATTCGAGAGCGTTGGAGACGGACGTGTAAAGGGCTGCGCCAGTCAAGGTACCTACATGCACAGGAGCACTGCCAACCGTGAGAGTAGCAACAGCAATCTGCGGCATGCAATTCGGGATCGTATTGCAGTTATCCTCATTAATGGCATAGGGCGTGCAGACCATGCAAGCTTTGGTATTGGTGGTCGGTGGTGGAAGATCTGTCGGAATCGAAGTGGTGGCCCCTGGCCAAGTACTGTATTCACAGCTCTGGCTGTATATCGTAGGAGATGCGATAGTCAGTAAGGGGGCCGTCTCCGTCGACTGGCCGGAAGTGCACACGCAGAATGGTTCTTCAATACCCTGCTCTGGCTCCGGAGCATGATAGCTACAAGCCACGTCTGGATCAGCAGGAGCACTGGTGACTGCTGGAGATGCTGTCGTATACATAGTAGGGACGTCTGCTGAGCATGTGCCTGGATCCTGTGTTGTTGGCATCCAGGTGCATGTGGGGAGTGCATCTCGGATTGCTATCGTTGGGAGTGATGCGGGAGCAAGCACTCCGCCAAGAGTGCTGGCAACCAAAAAAGCAAGTAGAACTAAAGGAGATTTCATATTGATGTTGGAGTCAGATTCGGAAATGAGAATGCCTTATACCCGAATTGTAGTCAGTCCCGGGAAGAGAACATCTGAAGAGGTCGAGGCCGTTGGCTAGAGACTGGAGGTATCTGTGTCGTCGGGCCAGGATACTAAGCATTTATATCCCTCTCCGTAAGCTAAAGGGACTTTTTCAAATTCATTTTCACAATAACAGAGCGACTGTGCCGTGAGGTTACTGCAAGAAGGACTTGAAAAATCAACCCCAGACCAACTCCTGATCGTTTCAGCTATTTCAGTTTTTCGACTGCCTTCAGCAATCTGGAGTGCATTGTGGCCTGACCAGCTGGGGGCCGTTGGAGAGGCGCCCCTTTCTAACAGATATTTCACAACCCCTACACTGTTGGCGCAGATAGCGTGATGAAGCGGCGTGCCTGTGAATCCTGTTCTCTGGCGGGGTGGATTTCGTCCCTTGGGGTCGACCTCCATCTCGTCAATATCTCCATCGTATTGTAAAAGAAGATCAAGAACATCGAATCGTGTAGGGTCATTAGCAGCCATACTGGCTGCAGCGTGCATAGCTTGAGTGCCCCGCGTGGAAATGCCGTGATCGAGAAGTATTTTGACGACTGATGGCGGGAAAGATGCTGCAGCAACGGTCAATGGATGGATATCATTATGACCGTAAAGATTAGGATTCCATCCGTGTTCAAGCATCCAGCTTAAGGATATCTCGCTGCCTAGTATGCTTCTGTAACACGTTTAGTAATTGCTCCTCTCCATCATGAGCAGAATTAAACAAACGCGTTATGAACATTTCCAGCTCGTGCCTCCCATCCATGATCAAGGAGCGCTTGACATAGCTCTGTATCATTTCCTGCAAATGCCGCCGCCGCGACGCTCTTGTTAATTGGCATCCCCTGATCAAGAAGAAATGAGAAAACGATGGTGTGGCCTTGTCGTGCCGCAAGGCAAGCAGACCTCTGAATCACATCCATGGCACCCGGCATGACTTTACCAGCCAGCGAGATGGCCTGATCGGAGCTGAGAAGTACACTCGCAAAGGATTCCTTCACCAATTCGAGATCTCCATCGGCGCAGGCCTCCTCCATCGTGAAATGCAGTCGCACGAGAGAACAAGATGCAAACGGGTTGTAGTGAAGTTCGTAGTTTCCATTTATAGCACACCAACCTGTTCTTGACGATTACGACGTACCAACAAAATCTGAAACCAACGAGAGTGGAAGTGGCGTCAACGGGTTAGGAGCGGAATGCTGGTGGTTTGCGGGTGGCACCGCCAAATGCCAACTGTTCCTAGCAGTTCTGGACTATCAACAAAAGTTGGTTCAAAAGGTAGGACGTGTTCTATATACATAGTAGCTTTTTTTAGTCGTGTATGGGGGAGAAGCGAAGAAACAAAATGCGAGGGCCAGGCGTCTCCGAACCGCTGTAGCTTAAGCGCCCCAACCACGTGGCTAATATGCAGAGACATACCTAGTCCAGATATAGCCACAGAAAATCCAATAATTTACAGATATGCTTCCTTGTTCTTGCATATATTTTCGGCATCTATTTCATGTTCGAGACGCCACTCCTCTACATATAACTGTGCTCCACATGAATTGAGGGATTTTCCAGCGCCTCCAACAGGTCGCGTAGGATTCATGGGGTCTAAATAACTTATATTTGCCTTACGTGTGAGATTCTCAAATGTTAGCAGTTTATAATATATAGATGGTTGCGGCAGCGAATTCTTTTTGTGTAGAATACTTATCAAAATGCGCAGGCCATGGAGTGTTGTTTCTCTTCTCCTTCTGTTATATCCCTTTGTCCTAGTGAACTGTCGAATTATTGAAAGGTAGTTTCAAGCTTCAATTTGCCACCAAGTAAGGCTGACAGTTTCAAGAGCAAATACTAGAATCGGTCCCCGCCAGGATATCCACGATGAGGTTCTCCGACTCGAAGCACTTGCCTTGACGAGGTTGCCTTGGAACGTCAATGCTATCGATGGACCCAAGAACGTTGCCTTCTTAAAAGGAAATGACACCTTCCATGACTTGAAAAGACGTGACGACGATCGAGAACCTGGACAAGGGGATATGGTTCTCAGTCTTTGGAAAAATACTCAATTCAAGGTCCCTGTCAACAATTTCTTTGTCAAATTCGACATTACACCCGATAAAACCGTGGTTATGACAACTGCTACATGCTACGGGTGTACAGCAGTAGTAATGGTCAGTTTATTAGGATGTATTCGGCCTGCTTCTGATTAGTATGCTCACACTGACAGCACAGTGCTCGGGACTCGGCAAGATTTGCATATTTGCTCATTTCCGTCAATCAAACAGCCAATATGACACATGGGCACAAGGCTCAGAACAAGATGTTGATTTCTCTATCAATGTGATAGACCAGATTGAAGACGCTATCAAGCAGGATACGGACCAGCTTGGCCCTGGCGGCCCTTTCTGTGTAATCTTCACACCTGCCACCGCCCCGCCAGGAAGTGCGTTCTACTATCCATGGCGAATCAAGGGAGCTGGCAGCATCAATGAAGCCATCACCGAGGCCTTCCCTTCTTCGGCCTCGATTCTCAACATCGGGTACAACTACCAGGGCGCCAAGGGTGACTGGTCCGACGATACATGCTTTGGTAAGCTCGTGTTGGAATGGAAAGGTTCCGCGAGTTCGTGCGCAGGAGGTGGATCATCTGTTCTGAATGTCTTCGCAGAGAATAACTGGTGGCGTTCTCTTCGCTTCGACGACGACGGAAACCAAGTAGCGGTAGCTAATACACCTTGCCAATCCCCTGTCGGTTCAGAAGACGGATTTGATCCAGAATCATAGATTTTGATTCAGTCTCAACGCATTTTTGGTGGCATACGTAACCGAAATCATGTACCTCAAGGAAAGTTTATTTCTAGGATCAAGGATGAGATAGGGTAAAGATAACTTCCTATAGCCATTCTATACAAGTATTTACAAACGAGAAGAGAGACTTTACAAAAATGAACCCGTGGCTCCAGTTTCACTTCTTCCAAAGCCATCATTAAAGCTTCTCAGTGATAGATCCTCGCCGAGCCTTTGGAAATCAGAAGGCTCTTCACTGCGTGCTAAATGTTAGAGCCTTAGGCATCCAGGATCTAATAATATTTTGTATGCGGACAAGCGAAGCTGGCTTGAACACAAACAACTCAACCGCTTCTTCATCTAGGTATCTAAAAACTTGAGTACTTCTTCGGCCATGCCTTGCGAGTCCTGCAAAGATTTAGACTTGCACGGTCACGAAGAAGGCTTCACTTTAGAACTGGCCGATATCCGCGAAACATGCAGATACTGCTCGTTTCTCCTCAGCCTCGTGCAGCACTTTGCTCCTAATGCATACCATGACAATACAAAAGGCATGCTACGCATCGTTAGGCAAGATTGCGCTGCGACGAATATAGAGGTCATGTCTGCTACCGGTGTTTACGGCTCTTCGGCCACCTTAGCTAATCTTTGGGTTTATCGCAGATTGGGTATGTGGTCGTCTCCCGTTCTCTCTCCTTTCAGGGGATGGTCACTATGCTCAGAATAGCAGATGCTCCAATAGCTGAAATACCGACTTTGGGAGCCCTTGGCACCTTGTCCACTCGATCGGATTCTTACGGATGTTTTGCATTCATTCATAACAGAATCCAGAATTGTCGTACATCGCATTCAAAATGCCAGGGCTCAATTTCAGCGCCACTGCCGAAACGCGTCATTAATATCGGCTCCGCCTCTAAAGATGCCATTAGACTTGTCGAGACGAGTAGCATTCAATCAGCTTACATTGCTTTGAGCCATTGCTGGGGAGGTCACCAACCCATAAAGACGACTTCCTCATCTCTCGCTCAAATGCAAGCCAACATCGAATGGAGTGATCTCTCTCGAGTATTCCAAGACGCCATTATAGTAGCGCGACGACTAGATATCGAATGGATCTGGATCGACTCCCTCTGTATCATCCAAGATAGCAAAGTGGATTGGCAAGTCGAATCTGCGAAGATGTGCGATTATTACTCAAATGCTTACCTTACTATCTCCGCGTCTTCTTCTAAGAATGGAACTGTCCCTTTCCTTCAAGAGCGTGGCTCACAATGGCAGACTCAAAAGTTTCCATTCTCGTGTACTGATGGCCGGGAAGTCGAGATTTTAGCACGCAGGCACACAGGCAGTTCGATGGCTCAGCTCGTCGAAGATCTAAGTCCACTAGCATCACGGGCGCGGTGCTGGCAAGAAAACGTTCTCTCGACTCGTGTGTTACATTACGCGCAATCTGAGCTTATCTTTGAATGCAAGACGGAAGTAATCTCAGAAGATGGGGCAAAACCAAGAGGATTCTACACTATGGGTCTGGCCCAAAAACTCTCTAGTGGTGGTGGAGAGAAGAAAAAGATCCTTTCGGATGCTGGTATGATCTGATTGAGTCCTACTCCATACGAGAACTTACGTTTGAGACTGATAAGCTCCCGGCTGTGAGTGGTGTTGCAAAGGAAATACAAGGACGAACAAACTCTGCCTATCTAGCAGGACTTTGGAAAGAGAATCTACCAATGGATTTATGCTGGTCTGTAGACTACGTCTCAACCGATGATTCTCCTATCTTGCAATCGAAGACATACCTAGCGCCATCTTGGTCCTGGGCATCTGTGAACGGTGCACTAAATTTCGTTTCTCCTGACCAAAACGCACCGTTCACTTGTCTCGTCACGGTTTTAGATGTCCATGTTTCTGTTTCTGGCTTGAATAAGTACGGGGAGGTTCAAGATGGATATCTTTTATTGAAAGGAATGGTATCAAAAGTCAGGATCATTTGCATAGATCCGAGCGATTGCTGGGGTTACACAGTTGGTGAAGATCCAATGACACGAGAGCCGATCGCGCCAGATTGTGCGCTACAACCTTACGAAACAAGGTCTGAAAATGACATCAGAGAAGTGACATTGAGGAGAGCAAAGAAAGGCGACATGTTAGTGCCTTTTGAGGTAGATGTATACTGTGTGCACATCGGGAAGCAAGTTAGCGACGATGATGTTACCATTTATTGTATGGTTATAGCTCCTTCACACGTTGGTGATGGAACTTATATTCGGATTGGATTGATCCAGATCGATGATGAGACTTGGTTTGAAGAAGAGGCAGTCGAGATGACCATAGAAATCCAGTAGTAGCAAGACAATGATTTCCAATATTAGCTCGTTAATAAGTCCGACCAAATCAGATACCGTCTTGCAAAATGTGCTGAACTAGAAAAGATAATGATCTGTCTATATATAGCTGGCATTCAACGAATCTATCGCTTTGAGCTCATAAAGTGACGACAGCAAGCTCAGCATACCCAGTGCTGGCAGCACTGTGCTGCCTTGCCGCATTCTCGCTGTCTCCGGTAAGTAGTGAAAGGACAGATACGTTCATTCTTACTTCTTGACTTCGCTCGGAAACATCTAATCGATAAATGCAAACTATATTATTCCATCTGACAGTAGAGCGCAGGTTCCTTGGCCCCGCCAAGACTCTTTTGCTCGGGCTCGGATGGACCCTGACTACCTAGTTAAGCATCACCGAAGAATTATGAACTCTCACCTGGGAACTTCTTTCCTCCGTCCTTCAGGTCGCCAGCGCCGAACCCTATCGTAGTTGACTAAGCCAAAGTAAAAGTAGCGTACTAGCGTGGGCCTTATTACACGGCTTAGTTGAAGGCTCTATTAGGACTAGCAACAGTTTATGGGAATAGTTCGCCACTAAAGGACCAGCATGCAACATCGTTAACCAATTGGGTATAGAATGTTATCCTTTCTATAGCATTGACAGATGAGGAGACCAAGAAAACGACGTCGCCTCTGCTCGCTAACGAACCTGGATTCCAATTCTCTTAGATGAAAATTTTAGGCCTGATACAATACTGAAGAATTTCTCATCTGAGGGCAGAAACATCTAGAGTAAATAGTATGACAACACTTTAGTTTGTGTGGAATTGTTTTTGGGGGAAAGAGAACGGTTGTAACCCCTGAGTCCTCATTGGCTCTCGCTTGGCTACGGAGATCGCGGCCGCTCCCGCCGCGAAGGTTTCCGCGCCCCGTGCCGCAAAAACATCACCATAATCGCTGACCACAAAGAATTGGCATCCAGGTTTCAACTGCAACTATCGTCTGTTTCTGTATCAAGTTCTGCCATGTTCCGTTCATCTCCAGCAGTCCTCATGCAGGGTCACATCTCTCCCCCGCTTTCCAGACCCTCTCATCATATTAGATCCACCGGATCAGTGGCGCGGGTATCAGATGCTCGGCTAGCGTATCATCCCTGGCGACCATCCGAACTTCAGACGAGATCTCCAACGTCGCACGTTTCAACCACGATATCCTCGCGCCCACCGGGATAAACAGGATGAACATGATCACCGCGCACGGAAATCATCGACTGGGGAGTGAAAAGTTTGGACGGAATGTCTCAATTAGGATAGAAAGCCATGAAACTTTGAAGAAACGTCCTAGATCCTCCTTTACCGCGCAGGAAGAGCCTGAATATCCAGCGCGCGCTTGAAGGGGAGGATATATCTACTGAGAGAAGTACCTCACTTTTTTTTCTCGTTCGTCACCCAAGCGGTACTGCATTCATTCGTCCTTTTCCGTTCTTTTTCTCTTTGATCCAACTTACTGCTGTGCAGTCTTACATTCCTTCATATAAAATATTTTCGCTCCTTTTCAAGATGATTGCATCACTTTCTCTCCTTCTTGCTTCAGCCGCCTTGGGTTTTGCTTCTCCGCTTGAGGTCCGCACTGTTGCGGCGTTGAATACGGCGGCTTTTGAAGAGGCTCAACCACGAGATGATACTGCGACGAGGGCTTTCTCTAACACCGAGATCCTAGTAAGTCTTGTCCATCATGGCTATCTGAATTATGCTAACTCCCAGACCTCCGATGGACAATGTCTTTTCGTGGACGAACTGTCAGGTGACTTCCGAGCCAACTTGAATCCAATCCAGGTTGCGCCATGTGATGGCTCTCAGGGTCAATTGTGGGATGTGATCACAGCTGGAAAGCATGATGATCAAGCTGGGACCATGCTTGTTGTCAATACTCTGGTATGCATGTCTCTTCTAGATTATGAGCGAAACTAATGTCTCCAGACTCAAGCATGTATGAACTTTGATCCTCGACGAGCTGCAGGAAACACGGTTATTATGTTCTCTTGTGGTGGACGAGCTGATGGAGGTAAGTCATTCATCATTGACGATATTTTTCAATGCTGACAAAGACAGGCGGTGCCGTCACCAACTCCCAACTCTTCAACTTCACTGGCGGGTCAGGACCTCTTGCATTAGCCCCTCTGAACGACCTCGGGACATGCTTAACAGTCACATCAAGCAATGTTCTCGATTCAGCAGCATGCTCTGGTGCATCAACACAATCTTTCACCTTCGGTGGAGGAAGTGCAGTCACCGTGTCCGCTTCCACAACAGCCGGTACTTGGCTCCTTCATCTACCTAAATTCTAACAATAACTAATATATTCTCTAGCCACCATCGCGGCATCTTCAACAGCAGTCTCTTCCGCCGTCTCAGAAGTCGCTCTTTCAACCTCATCATCTTCAAACTGTATTTCTACAACAATCATAACCATGACCCGTTCCGCTAGTGCCTCAGCATCTGTATCATCAGCAGACAGCACCACCACTCTTTCCCTCGCAGCCTCAACCACCCTTTCTTCCTCATCCTCCTCCTCATCTCTCACCATCTCCTCCGCCGCATCAACAAACACCGCCGCCGACCTCGACTTCTCCTCCAACCCCACATCCGCCGTCCCCGTATCCCGCGCCGGTGGGACCCTCAATCCCTCGTCCGCCGCGGAATCCAACCCCCGCGACAACACCGCCGTGCGAGCCTTCAGCTCCGCCACCATCCAAGACTCGACCGGGAACTGCCTAACCATCGACCCTCTCGCTGGCGATTTCCGCCAAAACCTAATTCCAGTTTCACTCTCTCCCTGCCTCCCCTCCTCCTCCAACTCCCTCACGCAAAAATTCGACTTCATTACCTCGGGTGTGCATAACAATGTGGCAAATTCTACGCTCGTGGTGAGTAGTTTGACACAAGGGTGTTTGAATTTTGATCCGAGGAGAGCGGCGGGTGATCAGGTGTTGTTGTTTAGTTGTGGGGGGAGGGCGGATGGAGGTGGGAGTGTGACGAATAGTCAGTTGTTTGAGTTTGATGCGGCAGAGGGAAAGAGTTTGGTGTTGAGTCCGGAAAATGGACCGAGTGGGACGGTGTGTTTGGAACCGAATTCGGGGACGGGGTTGTTGGATCAAGGTGCTTGTAGTGGGGGGAATGGGCAGGTGTTTAGGGTTGTTTGAGACACGGGTTTTGGGCGTGTGTGAGGGGGTGAAAAGGGGGTTGGGTGTGGATGTATGATTATCATTCTTTGTATGATGAGTTGGGTTGGCTTTTGTTCGATTCTTGAGTGTAACATTAGGGAAAAGTTTGTAGATCTGTATCAATATCACAATGAGATCATGCTCAGGCATTTTGGAGAGTTTTGAAAGAGATGCATTCCACGTGAGTAACTGTCTAGCAAGTGTCAGAGGCTGGGGCTAGATGGTAGAAAATCTTGAGCCGAAAAGCTATTCCGATGTACTTTATTGCTGTATTTGTAAGTCCAATAGCACAGTTCTGCCCACATATCCTCAGAAAGCCACACGCGACCCAGTGTAATCGCCATGAGATACCAAACTCAGCCCAGCGTTTAATGTTCACATTCATTCGTCCAAATTACGAGCAGGCTCGGTAATGTAGCAATTATTGAGAAGCTTCAAGGAATAGGGATCGAAGGCTAGGGCCAGGTTAGCAAGATTTCGTGCCTGCTCATAAGGATATGCATACTGATAGTGTGCCAGAGTAGAAAGTCAACAACGACGTCCAGATATTTCCTTCTATGACTTTGGAGCGATGTTGGTCAGATGTTAGGACATGACGATTTATTATGGAGAAGTGGTTACGAAGCCCTATTAATATGGTTAGCTTGGATGTCAAAACAAAAAATGGGAGATTGAACTGCGCTCACAAGTACCATCGTTCCCATTGCCACCATTGTCCTCGTTGATGAGCTCTTTCTCGTCGGTAGTCTCTTACTCATAGCATGGTAATGGGCTGAGGGGGGGATCATATCGCACAGCTGTCAGACTCTTCCTCAACCCTAACACAAATCGTTGCTTTTCAGCCACGAGTTTAGGAAAGTGTGAGTTGAGCATGCTGGGCCAGTCTTTGCCATCAATCCAACTGAGCACTTCAGGCAAGCTCTCAAGAAGCTGAATATGGTCGTACTTGATTTTAGATTCATCCCAAAAGCCACCCCACATTTCAGAATCGTAAAACCAGTAATCAGCCTTGAAGGAGAACAGAAGTTCTTCTAGTCCTTGGAGTGCCTTGATGAAGCGTGGGAACTTTTGCTCGAAGCCCGGCTGGTCATAAAGGACCATGCACCATTCGGTAGTGTCAAGCGCAAGGTATCGAAGCTTTGCCATCTCACTGTCGGTGAAGCTACCGAACAAAAGGGGGAACGCTCTGCTTATGTCATAGTCGAGATACAAGATATCCAGCTTGAAGTTGAATCTGGTGCGTGCAGGATACCACCATGATCCAAAGCACAGTTCGTAATATGGCAAGGCCGCTTGCCTAGAATCTCGGTTGACCTCCAGCGCAGCAGGTGTTCTAACCTCCGTGTAGAATCCTTTCTGGGTGTACAATGATAGTTGAATATCCTCAATGTCCGTCTCGCCGTATTCGAATTTCAATTCGACAACTCGAGGCTCGAGAGTATGCTTCCATATCATTGTTCGAATCTCGATAGGAAGTCGCGGGAAACACGTGAATGTCGGACACGTCGTGGGGCTTCGAATTGATCGGGTTGTAGCCATTATGGCGAATTGAACTCGGTTCTTATGTTGCGATTCCTCGGGGGTAATCAATTGTGACGTTTGACTGGATTTCGGAAGTTCATCTTTTGGAGGATGAAGTTAGAAGTGGAATGGTTGAGGAGTGACATCGAAAAGGGCAGGTGGGTCTTTGTCGCGTCCCCACGTGCGCGCGAAGGCGCGAAAATTCCACTCCAGCACGCGCCAACCTTTCTTCCCTCGACTTTTCTCGATAGCTTCGTGAAGATGAGCGTCAAAGTTGCTTGGCAATTTGAAACCTGGGATGTGAGGCTCTGAGTCTAAAGATCTCATCCTGCCGTCTAACGACCTTGCCGTCAACCTCGCTAGCATTCTCGAAGCTCTAGGCTGACCTGGCCTTCTCTTGTCCTTCAGTCCACGATCAAGGATTTTCACTACTTGCTCATCGGGCACGCGGGATGGATAATCGTCCATATTCGAATCCCGTGATGTCTATTGCTGGAAACCTGCCCAGGTGATGTTGGACAACTCTAGGTATGTCGCTAAGAATGCTGAAGGATAATCGCAGGTAGTATCAATCTCAAAATTCAAACGAGTCGTCGAAGGGAACTAGGTAAGTCCAAAGCAGAGCTGATGTGGTGCCAGAGCTTCTTGTCTTGCTTTGTGCATGGCAGGCCTCAAATGCGGCTGGCGCTCTAGTATTTGTGCAAAAGCCTCGCGCACTATAAATCCTTACCTACAAGTCGATAGTACGAATCGTCCGAGTCTGCATGGCTAAATTGCATCTCTACGAGTCGAGACTCGAACGACGAATTCCAAATCATCCTCCTCATTTCCTCGTATGGTTTCGAGAAACACGTTGACTTCGACAAGATACTTTCTCAATCAGGATAGTTCTGAGCCATGGTTGTAAAGATTTCTGATTGATGATGCGCAGTTGCAGGGTTGGTGTGTCTCAAATTGAGGTCCAAGGCAAACGTTCATATTGTTTCAAAAGCTGGTTGCCATGGCGACGCCAAGATCATTCGGATTTCCCTTCGTAAAATTGCACGAGCTCAAAATTTCCAGATTGGAAGAAAGTGTTTCTTTCTTCACTCTGGTGCTAGCCTCGATGCTTTCCATTCTTGCACCTATTCCAATACTTCTCACTTCTCGACCTATGTTCGCGCTAGAAGTCCAGCTGCACAAAATCTCCAATGGTACCTAGGTATGTAGTGAAATGACCACTTTGAGATGCTTTACGAATCAAAGGTTTCAATGTCCGTCATCAAGTCTCTCTCAGCTTAGGCCTTAATAAGGAGAATAAATGTTTGTCCTCCGTTTAAAATCCTTTCTCATTAATTTTATTAGGTTTTAAATTTCATAACGTCCGTACTCCAAATTTTCAAATAGCCCAGTTTTACACGAGAATGAATGTCTTCCCAGCGGAAAGGGTGTCAGTATAAATACTTATGTCTAACCGGCACTCTGAAAGAAACTCGTAAAAAGCCTCAAAGTCTACGCACCATTTTTCATATTCTACAAAGATTTCAAGCTACTTTCCAAGATGATCCTCCTCTCTCTGTAATGGCTGATGGCTTGTCTAACGACAAGGACATGAAGTACCAAAACCTAGAATGGTAGTTGGTCTCAAGGAACCATGCTGATTTTCTTTTCCGCGTCTATACCTGAGAGCAAAAGTATCCATGGAAAGTATACCATGAGTGAACAACTAGAGAATATCTTGCCTTGATGTCCAGATGAAATGACTCGTGGGGTAATCTTTCTTGGAAATGAAAAGCATGCTGCAAGGTTTAGAACATTGCAGTCAGGAGGAAAAAAGGTGGCCAGCTCTAGTCAAGGCTAGAAAGTTGCGCAAGAAAGAGCTAAGCAAATCCAACTACCATCGACTCTTTTCGCGTAGACCTGACATTTCAGAAGTTGCAGCCTCCATGAAGGCCAATTGATGACGAGCTTGCGATCATCAATATGCACTTAAACACTGCCACAACAGATCAAAACGAGAACTCTATCACTTGTTCCTACCAACGGACGGATACCTATCAAGCCACATCACGTGTAGCTACACAACCCAAGTGCTCGCCCGATCCAATCAATTCCACTTAGCAACATAATCACCACGGCCAGCCAAGACATAAGGAAATAACGTCGAGAGAATATGTCGTATTAGAAGGATGGGTATCACCTCGAGACTTCTTGCTAGGCCTTGCAATTATCCAAGCGTTTCCGAGACCGAACTTCAACTTTGCTGTCTTCTTGGGGGGGCTAACTGCTGTGTATGGTGGGTATAATGCTGCTGCTGGAGCTATACTAGTATATATTGGGATCTTCTTGCCAAGAATCGTCACTGTGCATGGCACGATGGGAGTTTGGTCTGCCACTCGAGGAAACCGATGGGTGACAAGCGCGTTGAGAGGCATCAATGCTGCTGCGGTGGGCTTGATCTACACTGCTGTCTACAGGCCTTGGCAGATTGGGCATGTCGATGAGGGATTCGAGGCTGGGAAGAGTCTTGGTGACGATCCGTGGTGGGTGGTTGTGGCAGTCACGAGCTATGTTGGAGGGATGTGGTTCAAAGTCAGCGCACCAGTTGCGATTGTGCTGGGAGCAGCGATGGGCTTGATCAGATATGGGGTAGTTAATGGCGAGCACTAGGGTTTGTTGGATATTCTACGCTCACGTAACTTGAGCGAAAAGCTGACGCCAGAATAGATATAATTATTTCAATACCGCCATACCTCTCAACGAATTAAGAGGAGATGGCACACGTGACTATAATTATGACCAGCGCCATCCTGCGTGCATACAACTCTCTTGGATGCAGCCTCACTCTTAAATTACGTCCCAATGCATCTTCATTTCCTACCCACCATCCATCATCAATTATCTAGCTCTCTCACGACCACATTGCTAACGGATTCGTTGCATTTGCTGGTCTCTCTTGGACCACATCCCAATGCTCAACAATACAGCTTCCGTTCATCCTCAAGATATCCACCACGGCTGTGGGTAGAGTCCCCGTCTGATCTTTTCGGTAATGAACCCAGCCCGTACTATTGTTGAAGTTGGTGCGCAGGATAGTAAAGTTTAGCGTCGGCAGGAGGGGCGACAGAGAGGTGATCGCATTATCGCGTCCCGATTTAGCGAAGGGATTATGTTGTATGTAGTCCACATCAACATGATCGGTGAATGCAGATGTAGCATCTTTATTCAGGTAGAACTTAGTGACGAATTCGTAGAAGATCTGGCGCTGGGCCGTGTGGTTGGCGGCCTGGGAGGGGCAGTATGATGCTGCTGAGCTCAAAGAGAGCACCGAAAAGATGGGAACAAGGATGTTGAGCTTCATGGTGATTTAGATTCTGTTCCTGTGTCGAATGTTGGTTCTTGCGATGGGTTCCTGCAGAGATCGACGGGTGTGGGGAAGAATATATGTAAACTCTAATAGCCAAGCGAAGTATAGACCCGGGATGACTTCAACCCGTATAAATTGCTCCATCCCGCAAATGGGAGACGATAAATTAAAACAAACATTCCGGTGAAACAAAAATAGAATTATACGTAATCGGAAATTTCGTGGGGACCTCCGCATGTTTTTCTTGAGAACTCCAGCAAGTAAGATCACTGTATTCTTGAATGAAGTCGGACGTGATGAAAACCTTTGCGCATTCAAAATATGCAATATGCACCAGCCGCGTATTTTCTGGTCATCCGAGGTGCATGGCGAATGTCAATTCGAGGGAAGAGTGTTGAAGATGCGAGCGGGATGAGATCGAATTGATCCATAGGAAAAGTCAGTTTCCTCTACCAATTTCAAGTGAAAACTTTCGGGCTGCCAAGAGCGATTACGTGCAAGATGTCGCAAGCGATTCTATTTTTGTGCCTCATTTGTTTGCGGGCGTCGAAATAAGCTTAATTCTTCCAAGCTTCCGGAATCCAATTAGATGGCAGAGCTTTCCCGTGTTATGAGCAGAAAGATAATTATAGAATATCAAGTAAGAAACACCAAAACTAAGTTTCAATGGAAATTGGAAGAAAGCAGAATCTAAAGGGCCTCGACAATGATCGAATCTTTGGTCCACATCTAGCCTCCACGAGAGAGCATTGTCTGAGAAGCCAAAGTCTAGCTTCAATTTGATGACTAACCGAGTGGAGTTCACGTCAGCGAGAAGGATTGATTGGATGTCTGCCGTTCTGATGTTCAGATCAAGATCTTATCCTTCTACTTGGAAGTGGCTTTCCCGTTTGTAATGATTTCTCTCGCGAATGCTCGAGAGATGCTCAATCGAGTATTCCCATCATAAACAATACTAACTGATGATCCATTGCAGAATCGGCGAATGAGAAAAGTAAATCAATTTAGAAGATAAAAAAGGACATTTCCCAGGCATACCATACGAGAATCGACATTATCCCCGGACTCTTCATGCCAGGTGTTGTATTTCTTTGTTCTTCTTCTCAGCCGGCCGGCTGTGGACTGTCACGTGATCCAGAACATGATCTTCGGTGGCGTTGTAGCTGCTAACGAGGCGATGTTGTGCGAAAGTATTGGTGTCTGTCGATGGTGACCATCCGAGGAGTTCGGATTGTGTTGACCCATCTCACGGATCCGGGCTTCCGCTCAGGAACCTGATCGCCAAGACTACCCCGCCAACCCCGCTCCTAGAGAGCCCCATTTTCTTCTTCAAAATGATGTTTGTATGCAGATCAGCGTCAGGAAGCCATGAGAAAAGAGTTATTAAACCTTTTGAACGTTACATTTCTTGAAATCGGCCCGAGTTAAGACGAGAAACCGCTGGAGAGTTTGGCCGTATAAATACTTCGCAATGGCCTCGGTTCAGAAACACCAGATGAGCAACCATGAGACTACTCAACCTCCTGGTAGTTGCTACTGTAGCTGCAGCGCAGAATATCAATAATGGCGGATCTTCGGATTTCACAAACGTCGGCACGAATATGACATCGAACGCCACGTATTCGAATCCGATCATGACATTGAATGTGGGAGATCCGTAAGTCCATTCCATGCTACTGTACCAATACTGAGTCGATCTGATTTGCGGTAGATGGATGACTCGATATCAATCGAATGGCGAAGGATGGTATCTCTTCACATATTCAACCAACGACAATGTGACTCTGAGGCGATCTCAGTCACTGACCGATGACTGGGACCATGCAGACGAGAGAGTGGTGTTCAATCCGGACCCGGACAGCGGTCTTCCATATGCCACCGACGTATGTTCCACATAACTTTCGACTTCATAGGCTGATAAAAGTAGCTCTGGGCCCCAGAAATTCACAACATATCAGGGACCTGGTATATCAATTTCAGCGCCACACCTGATTTTGATGCTCCACCACCTCTCCAAGACGCAATGTGCCCATTCGAGTGCCCAGCTGTCAATCATAGAATGTTCGTCCTGCAAGGTGACGGACCCGATCCTTGGACCTGCAATTTCACCATGAAAGGCATGCTTAACACCTTCGATCAATTTGCTATCGATGGAACGTACTTCCAATACAACGATCAGCTATATCATATCTACAGTTGCTGGGAGAATACATACAGTGCTTGGCCAGCAAATCTTTGCATCACTCAACTCTCAGACCCTTGGACAGTGGTGTCGAATCTGACAGATCGAAGGATGATATCTGTCCCTGATCAACCCTGGGAACAGGTTCCATATGGTCGTGCTGGGAGACTGGCAACGAATGAAGGCCCGGAACAGTTAACCAATCCAGCCACTGGTCAGAATTTCGTGGTTTACTCTGCAGCGCGAGTGAATACTCCGTTCTACTGTCTTGGAATGCTTGAGCTTGTTGGCAACGATCCGATGCAGTACCAGAGCTGGAAAAAGCATACAGAAGGATGTGTGTTCCATCAGAACACTCAGGAAGGAGTATACGGGACTGGCCATGCTAGCTACACGACCAGTCCAGATGGAAGTCAGAATTATATCGTATATCATGCTCAGACAACGCCCAATCCACCATGTGAGTTGAATCTCTGATATTGATCGGAATTCTACTAACACCATCAGCAAATATCTATCGCACAGTGAGAACACAGCAGTTCACTTGGAACGAAGATGGGACACCAAACTTTCCCCTTGCTGCGAACGGCCCCTTTCCAGTTCCAGCGGGGCAGACGCACTGAAAGCGTGCATGGTCTTCGAGTTGTCGCAAAGCGGACATTGATTTCATTTTAGATAGAAATGAACCATATCAAATTATCAATGCGCAGGGTATCATGTCGTTGCCCCATGACTGATCGAAAGAGCACTGCCAGAACTGGCAAGAATTGCGGACATCATTGGCTTCATTCTGCAAGTCATCAAAGCTCAAGTGAGGATGGCTTTGTACCAAAAGACCGTCCACCGGTGCCTCCAATGCTGATGGTTGAACAGGCGAGAAACAAGGATTACTCGCAGACCCTGAGGAATCTCATTAGGTGCTCATCCGATGGACTTGGGGAGCATCTTCCGATCACTAGGAAGAATAGGTCTTAAACAGAAGCAGGCATGCTCGTAGCTGACCGGATTTGGCCACATCCATCGTCCATGATCGTCAAAGTAGTCTTTGGGATCCAAACTGAAGGGAAATCTGGACCTACTAGCGGTCCAATGAAACTTTATCAAAGCTATAACCTTGTCACAATCCCTGCCCATATTTCTAGGGCATCGGCAACATCGAACCGAGCCTACAGCAGCTATCAAACTGACAGCGAAGAAGCTGCGGGGTAGTGTGGGGCTCCGCAAGCCATACCACGAGGCGTTCCTCCCCGACTTTAAACATTTCGGAATCTTGCGAAGTTGTTGAGGCGCTTTTCAGAAGGCTCATGCAGCCTTTGTCTGTACCTGTTCCCAAGGAACAAAATGAGAGGAGTGCATGTGCATGTCCAAGATCCAACGATGCGGACCAGTATGCGGATGAATTTGGTCAGCGATATAGCTTGTGCTCGCTTGGAGATGTGTTAAAAGCTCGTACGGTGTAATGTGTGCCAATTGCTTAACGTTGATATTGCTGAGCCTCGTGTCATTTAACTCGACTTAGAGAATTTTCAAGTTGTGATTGCTGCCAGGGGAGGAGCAGCATGTCCAGGGCTCGATTGGCCTGTCTCGCCTACCCGCTTAACTTTGATATTGTCAAATCATATTTCATTTATCTGAACTTATCAGACTTTCGAAGCCGTAAATGCTGTAAGTGCTGCAAGGGGTGGGGCGGCATTCCAGGGCTCGAAGGGCCTGTCCACCCCACATCATGAACGAGCGAGATGCGGAGAAGATTGTAATACAGGCTACTATGCGGGGCCAGGGTAGCGGTAGAATCTCAGCATAAAGATCCTAGGATCGCCGCGAGAAAATCCAAACTTTGTCTGAGAAGTACAGTAACATTTTCTGATATCAAACAAGCACCATGGGACTCGGCGTGTTGGAAGATACTCACCTTGAGCATGTTCCCGGAACTGCATTGCTCACAGATGTTGTTGGTTCAGATCAGCACCATCATCATGGGAATCTGGATACCTCGGCGCTTCGCCACGACAAAGGCAGCAACTCCGATGTTCTGCTTGTACCGCAGCCGTCCAAGAGCCCCAATGATCCTTTGAACTGGCCATTGTGGAAGAAGGACTTGATGCTCTTTTTCATCTGTATTGATACAGCTGTGGTTGGTGCATGGGTAAGTATCCAAAATGCCACTGGAACTCTTCGTACTGACATGAGTGGTTCAGGGTCCTATGATTTCACCGGGCTTTGGCGTGATGAGCCAGCAATTCAATATGTCCTACAACGCGCTCAATGGCGGTCTCGGATGGGGTATCTTCACTATCGGCATATCCTGCTTCTTCACAAATTCGGCTGCCGTTATCTGGGGTCGTAGACCAATCTTCTTGCTCGGCAACCTACTCCTCTTCATCAGTAGCGTGTGGGGTTACTTCGCACACTCATATCACTCGCTTCTGGCTTCCCGTCTCATTGGCTGTATTGGAATGTCGCCTTTCGAAGTGTAAGTTTGCTTGCATGCTTGATGACCACGTACTAACGAAATATCAGCTTGGTCACCACCACTATAGCTGACTTATACTTTGTTCATCAAAGAGGCGTTCGGCTTGCAGCATGGGGTCTTTGCCTTTCAATTGGAGTCGGAGGCGGTAGTATCATTTCCGGATACATAATCCAAGATCTTGGCTGGAACTGGACATACGGTATTTGTGCTTGCATCTTCGGAGTCTGGATCTTGGTCTTGTTCTTCTTCTGCCCAGAAACAGCATACCGTCGAGACCCAGTTCTGAATATTGATTTGGGGACCGATGATAAAGCAGCCGAGCTTGCGTTCGGAGCGGAAGAGAAGCCGACAGCAATGAGTGCTACAGCTCATGTTGAGTCGCTCGACAATGTTGAACTCAGCGAGCCTGTCGAACAAAAGCATAGCTACGCTCATGAACTTCGGATTTTCCATGGTCGCGTCTGCGATGATTCGTTCTGGAAAGTTCTTCTACGACCTTTGATGATGCTCATCTTTCCCCAGGTCCTATTCTCCTTCTTTGCATACGGCCTGACAACATCCTGGTTGGTTGTCGTTGGTGGTGTTCTGGCACAGATCTTCACTGCCCCTCCATACAACTTTTCTGTCTCAGCCGTTGGTCTAGTCGCGTGCTCGCCACTTGTCGGGTCCATCATCGGTGCATTCATCTCCGGGCCTATTGCGGACTACATCGTCAAGTACATGGCTCGTCGAAACAACGGTATATATGAGCCGGAGTTCCGTCTGGTGCTGATCATCATAACTTTGATAATCGGTGGGATGTCGTTCTTTGGATTCGGTTGGTCCCTTCAAGTCCAAGATCCCTGGATTGGTCCTGTGATCTTTTACGGGATGCAATATTTCGCAGTTGGGTTTATGTCAATTGCCGTGTATGGATACTTGACAGACTGTCATCGCGACAAGGCACCAGAAGCATTTGCGGCAATCAACCTGCGAAACATCTATTCATTTGGTATGAACTACTTCATCTCTTCCTGGATTTCGACACAAGGACCAAAGGAAGTGTTCTCGATCATTGGTGGCATTCATGTCTTCATTTGCTTGATGGCGATTCCTATGTATATTTTCGGCAAACGTTGTCGAAGCTGGACTAGCAGAGTCGAAATCTTCCAGAAGGTTATGAGGGCGTAGTGGCGAGGAATGTATGGAGACAAAAGAGCATGAAGATTGTCGAGAGAGATATAGTCGGGAGATAGCAAATGATAAATGATGATGACAAGGCTTTGATCACTTGTTTGATAAGTGCTTCGCTGTCGATATGTCGTAATGGGCAAAGAAATTGTGGATGCCCCATCAAGACCCAATAAGCCGTGCGGCACAAACGGGATTGCTGTTGACTTTTTTTCATTCCTTATGGCACAATCAACTACTCATCCTTTCCCTGAATAGCATCTACCCACTTTTGCCCTGTCAGCTTCTCGAAGGCTTCTCTGTATTTTTCTGCAGTTTCCTTCACCACATCTTCGGGCATAGCCACATTTGGCTTGCCTTTTAGGCCCTCCTTTGTTAGCCAATTTCGCAAATATTGCTTGTCGTAACTCTTCTGATCCCGCCCAATCTCATATTCATCAGCTGGCCAAAAGCGGCTCGAGTCAGGTGTCAAAACCTCATCCACAAGCACGACCTCGTCAGTCTCTTCGTCCAGACCAAATTCGAACTTAGTATCAGCAATGATGATGCCTCTCTCCGCAGCGTAGTCCCGTGCTGCCGTGTAGAGCTTGAGTGCCAATTCCTCAATTCTCTGAGCATACTCTGAGCCGACTATCTTAGCTGCTTCGGCGGTAGATATATTCTGATCATTCTGCCCTGCTTCTGCTTTTGTACTCGGTGTATAGATTGGTCCTTGCGGGAATGCCTCGCATTCTTTCAGCCCTGCAGGAATTGGAATGGTGTGTACTGTTCCACTGCGCTGATATTCTTTCCATGCTGAGCCCGTGATGTAACCTCGCACGATAGCCTCGAGAGGGAAGACCTTAAGACGACGGACCTGCATAGTACGGTTTTGTAAAAATGATCGCTGGGACTCAGGAATCGAGGAAGGCAGAGAGAGTGACAGAAAGTGGGTGCGAAGGTTTGGGACAAGTGTTGGAAGTAGCTTGAACCAATGCGCGGATAGAAGTGTGAGAAGAGTTCCCTTAGACGAAACACCCTGTTGATATTAGTATATAAAGGTTTGGGATAGGGAAAGGACTCACATTTTCCATAATTACATCGTAAGCCGATATGCGATCAGTCGCAACGAACAAGAGTGTCTTCGAATCTACCTCGTATAGATCACGAACTTTTCCTTCGGCAATCTTCGGGAGTGTCTCGATGGACGTAGAGGTAACCGCAGTGTCTGCCATTGCGGAATTGGCTCTGTATGATCAAAATTATGGAAGGAAGAAAATTATGACTCCAGCCGCAAGACTTTTATTCAAGGTCCGATTGCGGGGTGGTTTTTATTTTCGAGGGACAGAGCATGGCAGAATCAGGCGGTGAGGCATTCCCTGCGGATCTCGAATGTGAAGCTTCCCATTCACCCAGCAAGCCATTGAGGACAAACAATTCGAACTGCTCTAGGTGCAATGTCGCCTTCTTCAATGCGCCTACTGCGCGCATCTAGAGCATCTATACGGCATACAATACTACCTCGGTCTAGGCCAGTTGTCCCTCGAACTACTTTCCAGACTTCACGCCCCGCGTCAACAACTACAACCGAAACCAGCTCACTTGTCGTGCGACTCAAGAACATTTTCTTTGGCACATCTCTGACCCTATTTGTAGCATTTGGCTACCTCTATATTACTGATACAAGAGCCAGCGTACACCAATGGCTCGTTGTGCCAGCTATACGATGGTTTTACCCTGATGCGGAAGAGGCCCATCACGTCGGTACACAGGCGTTAAAGGGATTATACTCGTTCGGACTACACCCTCGAGAACGTGCTGGAAGCTCAAAAGATGCGAGAGGAGCGGATTTGAGCGTCACAGTCTTTGGACAGAAGCTGCAGAACCCAATTGGAACATCTGCGGGTATCGACAAATTGGCCGAGATCCCGGATGCTCTGTTTGCTCTCGGTCCGGCTATTGTTGAAGTAGGAGGAGCCACACCGTTTGCACAAGATGGGAACCCAAAGCCGAGAGTTTTCAGAATACCGAGCCAGAATGCGTTGATTAATAGGTACGGGCTGAACTCTTTGGGAGCAGATGACATGGCTAGGCGGCTACGGGAACGGGTGCGGACGTTCGCATATAGCAGAGGATATGGGATTAGCCAGGAGGCTGAGGACTTTGTGTTGAATGGTGGCGCAGGCGTGCCACCAGGAAGCTTGACTAAGGGGAGGATGCTGCTCGTTCAAGTAGCGAAGAACAAGGACACTAAGGATGAGGACATCGAGGCAGTCAAGAGGGATTATGTCTACTGTGTAGAAAGGCTAGCGCCTTATGCAGATATACTAGTCGTCAACGTCAGCAGTCCGAATACCCCAGGATTACGGACATTGCAGAGGGTTGAGCCTCTAACGAGAATTCTAGAGGGTGTAGTAGGAGCAGCTAAATCGGTGAAAAGGGCCACAACGCCAAAGGTCATGGTGAAGGTTTCACCAGACGAAGACCAAGACGAGCAGATGGAAGGCATCGTTGAAGCGATTTGGAAAAGCGGAGTAGACGGAGTGATAGTGGGCAATACCACAAAACGGCGGCACAACTTAATACCCGCTGATGTCAAGTTGACACTCAAAGAAGCAGAGATTCTCGATGAGCAAGGAGGATTTTCTGGTCCTCAGATGTTCGACCGAACCCTAAACATGGTAAAACGATACCGCCGTCTTCTCGACCAAGGACCACCAGTCTCAACACAAAAGACATCCGACGAGGCACAAGACCAAAGCAAGCCGGTAGCAGGCATTGCTTCAG
Source organism: Mollisiaceae sp. DMI_Dod_QoI (assembly GCA_009613015.1). Taxonomy (NCBI): domain Eukaryota; kingdom Fungi; phylum Ascomycota; class Leotiomycetes; order Helotiales; family Mollisiaceae; species Mollisiaceae sp. DMI_Dod_QoI. The sequence continues at coordinate 24,535 of VXCB01000221.1, forward strand.
GCGATGAGCCAGGCTCAACGATCGCCGAGAAAATCCAGCCAGTCAAAGATGCTCTGATCTCACCAAGTGGAGCGGGATCTGCTCAAGTGGGAGGAGGACTTGAAGACGGCCTAGGAAGCCGAGAACAGAAGGTGATTTTCGCCACCGGAGGAATCACAAATGGCAAGCAGGCTTTGGAGATACTGAATGCAGGTGCAAGCGTGGCGCAGATATATACAGCTTTGGTGAGTACCTCCCCGCATGTCTCTATTCTTTCTCTTGCTGCTGCTCCTTCTTCGTCCACGCTTGGAGACGGGCGAATGGGTGCTAATACCTCGCAGGTATACGGTGGGTCAGGAACAGTGACACGCATCAAGAAGGAGATGAAGGAGGAAATCACAAAGAAATAGAATAGAGGTGTACAGGTACAAAGGTTCCATATACCAGCAAGCAAGCATTGTATAGTTTCAAAGCCGAAGATTAAAATCATGAATCTCTTTCTGTGACTCTTTCTTGCTTTGCTGTAACGCTCACTCGACTGCCATCCATTTTCCGTTATTGATAGACTCTGCTCAGCGTCTTTGCCAAGACGATCACATTTCACGACAAATTATTTTTTGTTTGCGCTGCTGAGGAATTGCTTGGGATTGTGATACCATCTATTATTTATGTGTTAATGATCTGATACATGGATAGCTCATTGCGCCGTCTTGCTTTTGTGAAGGAGCGAAAAGCGGATATGGTAGGTGTTGATAGCCAGTGCTTTGATGATCCTCCTGCCTTGAAAGTAAAGCATACCATAGTCCACCGAGAACTGAGTAATATGTCTTGCATCAAAAGCCAACTGCTAAGCGTGATTTAATATACGGTTCCGCATTACATGCAGCAACATTTGTAGGTCTTTGCCAGGGATTCTTCAACAACCACGTTCTTACCCTCTTCCTCTCCAACTTCTCGTCCTCATCTCCTCATCCTTCTCTCCTCGTCCTCATCATCTTCGTCTTCATCCTTCACGCCTACAACCTTCTCATCCATTTTCGTGTGTCCAGACGCGCTGGTATTCAGGCTCGACGCCCTTACTTGAGGGTACTATACTCCGGAGTCAATATCATTACAAATAGGTAATACTGACAGCAATGCTTACGTATGGCTCTCCGTAGCTTTCTTCCCAGTTCTCCATAGGAACTTTGGTAATACGTTTCGCACAAGTGGCATGAAGCCTGATTTCACGACGAGGCTTGTCACTGTCGGTAGGACGTCTCGTGAAGTCCATTTGAGCTTGGACGAAGTCTTCGGTTTCAGCGGTTCCCTCTATCTCGATGTGCCCAGGAGTAGATCTGAAGCGAACTGAATCATGATTTAACTCGTACAAAACAAGCTGAAGTTTCCCCAAGTTGGAAAAAATCTGCCCCAGACCTCGGCAAAAGTGCTGTCCAGCAAACCTGGCTGAATCCTCCCAATATTTCCAGGATTCATGATGCAGGGCGAGTGTTCTGACTTCGCGCAGATTGAAGTGGTAGACACGTTCGGGTTTGCGAGGACACAACTTTCAACTAAGCGAACCGGCACCCACAACGTCCCTTCCCCATTTCGTAACCTTCTTGCCTTTGGTCAACATCTCTTTCTTGATTCAGTCGTTCTTCTCGTGGTCGTCGTCTCTCCTAAAGGATTTTACACAAAACGAGTTGCGGTACGTCGGACGTAGAGGGTCGAAGCTCCCTCCCATCAATCCGAAAGGCGATCTTCGACCGCCAGCACTTGCCGTCAACTTCGTTCTCTGCACTGCTCGTTCATCTTCAATCCGAAATCTTAGCTCCCCGGAAGCGGCTCAGCTTGCTCAGTTCAGCAGAATCTCTGCGCTTAACAGCCCTCGATAACGAGGATGTGCGGTTCTCCTCGCAGTGAATTTTCTTTTGTTTTCAAGTATACTTTCACATTTGTTTCGCGCTGTGTTGAGGTACTTCTCGCCGTCATTGACGATTATCTATGCGCAAAAGCCATTGACATGTGAAGTTGTACCGCGACCTAGCGGTGAGCAGGCATTGCTCGAGACTGAGACAGTGTTCAGCGCCTTCCAATTTTGAAAGTACGATAGTCTCTGGCGCTGCAAGTTGCAGTCAATGTTCGAATCATTGGGTATCTTTGCAGTAAGCTTGGGAGCAAGGCTTCTCATACTACAACCAATCGCGAAAACTTCCACGACCAGTGCATGATACAATTTCAAGACAAATGTTCGCACAGAAACGGAGATCCATAAGTACATCAATTCATGGACCGATCAAAGGATGTGCATGAATTGACAAGCGTCGTGTCCCGACTCATGTCATCCCACTCTTCGTGGTCTTTTCTAGCAACGATGAACTTGGGGAGCTGAATATCCTGCAGCAGGCTGTATCAAGTAGCAAGAACATACTATAGAAGAGGGGAGTGGCAATGGAAATTTTCCCTTCATCCTCGGGAAACTCTCCATTTCCCCTCGGGAGACAGGATCCTCGTGTAACACACCAAATTCCTCTCTTTGCTATTAGCCTGGCTCCGCTATGCACTACCCATAATTCTGCTGAGAAAGCACTTCAAATGCTCTCATTTCCTTCTCTTCTAAAGTACCTACCTAGGTATTTCACAGTCACTCCACGTGATTGCATGGGATTACATGATAGTGCCCTTCCTACCGCTTCATGCCCTCAATTAAAGTTTTCAATATGCCAATTGTCCAATGAGAACTGTCTATCAAGAGAAGGCTACACGACAGTTTTTAATAGCCAGGGGTATGGTTAGGCAGTATCACATGAAAGTATCTCCAGATTTTCATCGCCAGACGCACTCCGCAGTTGCCCCATTAATGCACTTGCAGCTATTGACTCCATCTGCGTGCAGCAAATAACGATAGTCATCGGGACGACCCTTAATATGGCAGCACTTCTCGACATGTATCCACGATAGCTGGGTAGTGGTGCTGACAGCCGCCAGAGCTGTCAGAATGTGACAGCGACGACGTCCTCAGCTTGAGCTTTCATATGAAAGAAATTGCATGCCATGAATAGAAAACACAAAACAAAAAGGCGAATCACAAATGGAAATGAAGAAATTCGCGTTCCTAGACGCTCACCTCGGATTCACAACATCTCACCGTCTCGCCTCCCCTCGGCACCATTCAGCATCAAGTCCCACCCAATCCGGGCCTTTTGCGCCGGAATTCTTGCCCGCAGATCCGTGCTGCTCGTCGCCCAATTCATTTTGTGCTATCAAGAGGCGAAGAAAGATACAAGTAGCGTAAGAAATCGCCCAACATTATTCACGGATTCGGCGCGTAGCAAGACGTCGCGTTGCGATGCGGAAATTTATGGACACTAGCAGGGAGGCTGCTTTGTTGAGACACCTTCACATGTCAAATGCGTGAACCATGATGTGGCTGGTGACGCTAGCTTTTTTTCCAGTCAAGCGTTAGAGATGGGTGAAGGAGCTCAGAGCAAGTGACGATCTGTGTGCGACGACGGATGGGTTTGTCAGGACTGAGGAGAGTTCGGATGGCAGCGGTGACGGTGATGTTGTGCAACAAGAGGCAGCTGCGGGTGAGACGGAGTTTTCATGTGAAACTCTTCTCCTGAGAGTACTGTACTGAGAGATCTCATGGAAAGGAAGGATCGACTAACCTCAAGCCACCTCCTGGTTGAGCAATTCATACTCCGCAGGCCACAAATAGCAGCTTCACGCTAGGACTCGTCGCTCGCGGGACCGGACAGCTGGACTCTGGAGCCTTCAGCCGTCTAAGCTGCCCAAGCTCAACGCGGCTTAGAAGATGCATCGAAACTCAACAATGCAGACTTCTTTTGGGGAAGTAGCGACTGCATCCGAAGAGAGCACCTCCACTCTTCTTGCTACTCGATCATCTTGAGAATTCCTCGAAAGAATCGTTCTGCTTAGGATCGTCAACCGCGATGCGAGGTGAGCAGGCAGATAGGGGGTGTCTCCTGAACGGCGCTCCTTAGCGAGCGAGATAAGAGCTTGATAGGCGAGCCATGCTGCGGAACACGGGGGAGGGGTGAGAGCTGCGAAGGATTTGGCTGAAATGCGATGCCAAAGCGGTGCCAAAGGAGGGGAATTCGTGGGGAGATAGAGTGCGCGTCCTGAGGATAGATGCTGGATTTATATTAAACTGTTCCCGATCAAGGGATATGGAGAGCGACGGTGCGCGCTCCAAATCACATCGTGAAGATAGAGGGCATTGCATTGTTCCATAACCTTATGACGGAAAGTGTATTTTGCTTCTTTCACATGCAAACCTCGCTGCTGCTGCTGCTGCGAGACGCACGTTGGGTCCAACGCCCCGCCCCTGTCAACCCTGCCCACATGTGGCGTGGCTTCAACACCACAATGGGATTATCTGGCACGCTGCTCACGCTATCTTGTCGATGCCACTCTACTCGAATCATCGCCGCGCTGGCATCTGCTCCAACTCCAATCCAGCAAAGTCCCCTGCTTGGCGGTCGCATTGAGGTCACGACTCACGATTGATTCGCAATCGCACTCGCGACCGCTACCACAACCACACGCTCGTCTCCCTTCTTCCGCCTCGTCATGCCGTTGAAAATCAGGGAACCAAGCACATGCAAATGCAGATGGATATCGCTCGCAGAAGCCAAGCTGTGGCGCATGAGCGGCCTGGTCCCTAGCTCCCCAATTCTCTTAATAAACTCACCACCACCACCACCAGCTTCTTCCTTCCCAGCTTCAAACCTGCCCTTCTGACCACCCTCACAATAAACCAACGCTTGAACGATTCTCCCCAAGTACAAGACAGAAACATATCAAATCGTAAGCACATCTCCCTTCGACACCCCACATCACACCATGAAAGGCACCCCTCTCTCAACCCGCATGCCGCCGGCGCGATAGGAACCAGCAGTTGACAATCTGCCGTGCGACTTCTAGAACCCCATCTACATGCCACATTCCGAAGAAAGCAGCACCGATAATAAAATGGCACCTCAAGTCAACGGCGAGGCTCCCTCTTCTGCCTTCCTGCACGTACGTTCCTCTCCCATTCCCCTTCTAAAGAAATATCAACTGATAAACCTCTCCCCACAGCACCTCTTCTCTTACCCCCTCATCAGCGATAGCATCCACACCTTCACCTCGAATCCTTACGGCGCCAAAGCCACCGAACTAACCACCACCTCGTACGAAAAGCTCGGCAAACCCCTCCTCCCCTACCTCTCCAAACCCTACGAATACGTCTCGCCGTACGTCAAGAAAGCCGATTCACTAGGCGACTCGACGCTCAGCACGCTCGATTCCAAGTTCCCCGTCGTCAAGAAACCCACAGGCGAGCTCTACGATGACGGCAAAGCGTTCGTATTCTACCCGCTGAAGGTCGGCAATGAGGGCAAGGAGTACGTCCTGGGTGTGTATGGCAGTGAGAAGAAGAAGGTTGGCGGAGACGGCATCGTGACGTATGGGAAGGCGGCGCTGGCAACGGGGTTGGTGGTTAGTAGTGATGCGTTTTCGTGGCTGAGTCAGTTTTTGAGTAAGAAGAAGGCGGAGGCGAAGGAGGTGGTTAATGAGAAGTCAAATTCGGCTTGAGTGCGCTCTTATTCGAAGGGAATTGGAAGGAGTTGGGGATGGATGGGACATGCTTCTGTTGGTTAATGCGCGCGGGAAGCAGGCAGGCAGGCAGGCTGTACGAAAAGGGAACACACGACGATCAGAAAGAAAGAATAACGATACCCCTCACCAATTCACCTCATTTCACCTCTATCTTCTTCTCCTTCGTATGAACTTTGGGCGGAACTGACGGGACCGGAACGGGTCGGATGTCTCTTTGGGGTTGAAAAAGATGTTCTCCTACTTCTACTATCTAGTATTTTTGCATCTCCTTTTCTTTCCCGGTGTCGCGTGCAGTACGATAGGTGGCTTGTGGCTTGTGCGTTCTTTCTTCAGTTGGCTGGTGGGGTACCGGGTCATGTGGTATGGTATGGCTGGGTTACTAGGTTAGGTTACGTTCAGGTTCTGCACGGCGACTTGTCTCGTCTCGACTTGACTCGGCTCGGCTCTTCTCAGTGCTAAGGTCGCATCGCATCCAGTGTACAGTACAGGACATGCATTGGATCCCATCGCGTTGCGGCAAATTCCAGTTCCTGTTCATCCGATTCAAAGCTTCGAGCGGCAGGTGGGCATTCCTTGATTTGAAGTTACAGTGAGAAACTGGCTTGTTGAGATTTGCTGGTTAGCTAGCTTTTCCACACCGTCTTCTGTGTGTTGGACTGGACTGGACGTCTCGCCATGATTTAATACTATGGTTGGGCGGTTATTGGAGTGGATGCTTCACGGACAAAGTGAGAGAATATGGATAGGATTGATATGATTTAGTGTCTTGGATGTTCAGACGGAAGGACGAATAAATATACAACGAAACGAACAGATGGACATGCAGGCCTGCAGACAGACAGACAGACAGAATTCGGGCTTGGATTTGGATTTGGAATTGGATATACCGATTGAATTGAATTGAATTGAATTTGTTAGTATCCACACCAAGGATACCGTATCACATGTAATACGGCCCGAAACACCAGAAGTAAGGGTAATTTACTTCTATTATTGATGTCTAAGGAGTAAGTCTAGCTAAGGGGGGGAAGGGAGCTTGAGGATATACTCCTTTGCGCTCGCCCACACTAGTCCGAATACGGCTAGTCCGCTCGCTTAACTACTCCACGTGACTTCCGTCTATGCTGACCTATGCCAACAGAACTGAATCATAGACTTATTTTCTCGATTTTTCTCCTCTTTTCTCCTCTTTTTGAGATTCTTTGTTTGGTTCGAGGGGATGGATGTCTTGTCTTGACTTGAATTGTTTTACTCGACTTAATCCGACCCAACTTGCTTCATTAATCTTAGCATAAAAAACAAGAAACCTTTCCACAGCTAGAACAAAGTAATAATCTCCCCCTTCATTTTCGTAAAACTTGCTCTTTTCCTATTTCTGTTTTTATTTCTATTTTCATTTCTGTTTCTGTTTCTTTTTCTTTTTCTATTTCTGTTTCTGTTTTTTATTCTGGTTTATAATACTCCAATTCATATTCTATCCTTATCTTCAAGGGAGGGCGCACGGCAGTTCGGCACGCACCTCAGTTGCATGCATGCATGTATGCAGCGTCTCCCAATCCCAATTCTAATTTGATTCGAACCCGATTTTGAATTTGGGTATAGGTAGGGATGGGTAATTTGTAATATGCATGGAGGGTATGGTATGGCGTGCATGGTATTTTATAGATGGGGATTGGGATTGGGATTGGATGGGATTTGTTGACCCAAGATAGAAAGTAAGAAATTAAGAATTGAAAATCTGGAAATTAAAAAATTGGAAGAAGAAAAAAATGTGAAATGTGTACTGTGAGGTGGTTGTATAGTACTGTACATGTATGTGACTGACACCGCACCTTCCTGCTCGTGGATTGAACTGGGTTGAATGAATGGTACGGAGGTACAGTACACGTACACAAGTACATGCGAGATCAGACATAATCATAAGAATGGAAATTCGTGGAGGGGAGGGGTTCAAAAACAAGGAATTTCCATGTTCGAATCCCTCAGTAGCAATAAGGATGGGAATCTAGAGTGCAGATTGTAGGTGCAGAGGGCGGAGGGCAGGGTTGGTATTCCTTCCGAATGCACGAATGAGCGAATGAGGGATGGGAGAATTATGGCGGAAGAAGGTCCAAGGGATTGCGGTGATGTGTATTTGCTGAGTTGGGGTTGGGTTATGGTAGCCTGGTAGGTAGGGTAGGTAGGAGGGATGGGCTTTGTTTGGGATTGGGATTGGGATTGGGATTGGGATTGGGATTGGGATTGGGATTGGGGGGTTGGTGTGGGAGATGGGTGGGGTATGAGATAAGATAAGGGATGCGGTGAGATGCGGTGAGAGGGAGATGTGGAGATGTGGAGGGTGTCACGTGCAAATGGCTCTCCTCACCCAATGTGATATTCGAAATCATGATTTTCGTCCCATCTCATTAGCGAGTCCTGGTTATGTTAAAGCTAGAGATGTTGGAGATGATGGAGAGGTTTGAATTGAAAGGAGGAGAGTGTGAAGTTTGGAAGCTTTGAGGTCGGAATTTGAGACTAGAGGATTGGAGTCTAGAGACGGAGGGGTAAGAGTTTTGTGAAGAGAATTAGTTGCCTCTTCTTCTTCTTCTTCTTCTCATTATGGTTTAAGTTCGTTCTCGAGAATACTTCCTGCTTGGCTCTCACTTACACCCTTTGAAGAGTTCAGTTACAATAAGTTCGAGTCGAATTTTAGCACTGACTAGGTACCTACTGGATGCCTTCGAGCTACTTTATTGTGGATAGTTTGAAGCTCTTTTTCGCTATTCTTTCCATCTAACTGAGTATATTGTTTACTTTCATAACCCTCTGTTTCTTAGATGGGTTTATTTCTCGAGAAGGAAGTTGCGCTAACCTGGCAATTTCCTTGGACGATAGAATTGTCTGACCAGCTTTGCGGTTCCTCGTCTTTTGTTATGCTAGAACATGAGCCTGACTCTCATTCTTTGTTCCCTCCAGTGAGGAGACGAATGGGGAGCGGAATGAGCACTCATACCATGTGGGACTTCGAGGAGAGGTAGCCCAAGTGTTGTCACGTGCCACATTGCCCAGGTGTATATACTTACCTTATACTCAGTTCTCACTGCTAGTCCTCATTATCTCAATATATATTATTACAGCCCGTAATACGAGTTGGAGTCAAGACTTAAAATAAATAAAGGCCAAACATAGATGCCCGAAAGCGTGGAACTAAGAAAGTTCATACCCTTCGTCGGTAGCATTAAAAAGAAAGTTTCTTTAACTCTTTTGCATATCGAATATCTCAATGTCCGGCTTTCTAACTTCACTTTGGCGGGTTTCGTTATATATTGCACTTTTCAAAAGTTTTTAATATAAAAATCTTTTTTATTATTTAATTTTTTATAAAATAAATTATTAAATTTTTAATTTTTAAAGATAATATATTAAAAGTTTTTAAAAAACTATAATAATAAATTTAATAATAAATTTTATAAAGAAATTAAATAGTAAAAAAGATTTTTCTATTGAAGATTTATCGAAAAGTGCGATGTGCAACGAATGCTTTTTGTTGAATGTCCGGCAACCGTCCGGACATTAAGGAGTTTTGTTGCACGTCGCACTTTTGTAGGTCCCTCGTAAACGGGAAACAAAGGTCGAGCATGTTCGCCAGACTTGTCTAAGTATTACTACTATACTAGAGTTTTATTGCACGTCACACTTTTCCGAGCTCGCGCTCTATAGCAATTTCAAGTTCTGCGATTACGAAGAGTCGCAAATGCACTCTCTTTGTATTGCACATTGCACTCGAATATGTCTATAGCTTACGGTAAACGCTAGTTAAGCGGCTACGAAAAGTAAGTTAATCGGCAATAAAGGAGTTACGGGATAAAGGGAATGGATAGTCTACATTCTAAAGTCAGATCAGAGAGCCGAACATTGAGCCATGCGAAGTGCAACAAAACTCCGGCATGATAGCAATCGAAAGTACTTTCCAATTGCCCAGGTCTCTAAGCACCGATAAGCTAATTCAGACAAGTCCAGAGGCTCGCAACAGCTCGCACTACCTTGCTCACCTCTATCAAAGGTTTGCTCCTCATCGGACTTGTGCGACATTGAGCTTTCTCTCCCGACTTGGGCAGATCTTCGTATTGCGAGCTCCCTCGGGCCTCAGTGCCAGGATCCGCTACGACTTTGATAGAAGGATTATTGCAACATGCCTCAACACCATGACCAGTTTGCCCGAAGAAGTCTTGCTGTAAACCTAGGAATCGAGTTCCAGCATGGTTCGACTATCTGCCGGAAATACCAATGGCATAACAGCTACACCCAAACTCTGGCTCTTAGACTTGACTTGATAACACCTTTCGTTGCACATCGCACGGGCCAGTAACCGGCTCTCTATTCTGGCTTTGGCAAGTTTGTTGCGCATTTTGACGGCAACAATTAAGTGAGACATCACTCGATGCCTCTACCGTAACCGCATTCGGAATCAATGCCGCTACGAACCCTTCTTTTCACTACTCTCGAATAGACTACAAGCAGAATGCTCCAAGGCCTAATTCACTATTTTACTTTTCGAACACATAATGCTCTTAGTCTTCGAGTTACACTTGCAGGCGAGACCGTGGCTTGAGGATATGGTCGAGCCACTGTGGCTTGCAGACGTGTCTCATTGCTCTGATAGGTCTCTCTCAACACTGGTTGATGCACCTCCTTGGCTTTTCATCCGAATGTCTTGCCTCGGACTTCTTTTGCTGCTAAAATCGCCACATACTTCATCGTCAACAAAGCAAATGTTTACCAGGCCTTGAGAGAAGCTCAATGGGTCCCTTTTTCCAACGGACCTCGCCACTGGGCTTTACCTTCTCTCTGCTATTTGTACCTCCGTATGACCCAGCAGATTTGTATTTCACAACCCCATGTTCGCCGAGGTCTGCCCTGAGAATTTTTAAAGACAAATCAAGTGATGCAGTCTCCTGTGTTGAGGTTTTCGCTCGACTCCCGCGTCAACGCCAATCGATACACCAATGCAAGCTTCGGCCTCCTGTTTCAACAAGTTGTTTCCGTCACCCCTGGCTTGCATTGGAGCCATCCAATCACGGCGCGTTTGCCGCGTTTCCTTGCAGCAGCTACGCCCAGCTTGACCTAGCGCCAATACGCGATAACAGACTTCCTTGGAAATTTGGATATTTTGTGGCAGCCTGGTAGCAACCGGCCTAGCAGATGCGGAAAAGAAGCCATCAAAATGCGCAGAAGATAGCAACCGACCAGCGCACCGTAGACAAGGACGAGGAGATGTGATAATGTTATTGTTGGTGGAATTGGAGCTGGCAGAATTTCGAATCTATCCAGAAAAAAATCCCATCTTGACTTTGCGTGATTTGCATCCTCCGGGTAAATTCCCAATCCCTGCATCTAACATTCGCATCCAGTCGTTCGGCCAGGATTAAATCTGGTTATCTCGTCATTTCTCCTTGCTCGCCTGTTGCTAGGACCTCCTCCTTCTCCTCCTCACCATCGTCGTGTTCTGCCTCACTTTTCCTAGTTGCGGCAGAGAATTGAGTACAGGAGCGCCAGCAAAGTCCATCACGGGGACGTCACATTCGTTGCATACCAGAGAGCAGTCGCTACCTCCACCAAAAAAACTTTGTTGCTGTTTGGGGCCAAACAACAAGCTCCACACCCTCGCGCCATAGCTCGGCCTTCCATCTTTCCTCCACAACGCGTCGCGACAACACCTGTTGTGCTTCGATTCGTCCCATAGTCTGTTTTACAGCTTTACAGTCGTTCCCAGAGCTTCAAGATGCTCTCCAAGACATTGGCAGCAACTGGCTTGCTTGCCAGTTTGGCTATCAGTGCCGTACACGCAGCCACCCAAACCATATCGGTCTCTGGCTCCAAGTTCTTCTACAGCAATGGAACTCAGTACTACATGAAGGGTAGGACAAGATATCCGCGTCGCACAGCCATTGCTAACCCTTGCGCAGGCATTGCATACCAATTGACCGAAGCGGATCCTTTGACTAATACCGAGCAATGCAAACTCGATGCCTCTCTCATGGCAACTCTAGGCGCGAACGCAATTCGTGTCTACCATGTTGATCCTGCTGGAGACCACGATGGCTGCATGTCTGCATTCGCAGATGCTGGAATCTACCTGTTGGTCGATCTTGATACCTTCGATACTGCCATTGACCCTGTATGTCATCTCAAGGGGGCAAGCATGAATGGAGCATCCTGCTAATTGAGTGTATAGACTAACACCTCATGGAACCAAACTCAATTCAATGCGTTCGCCAAGGTTATGGACGCATTCCACTCATACGACAACACATTAGGTTTCTTCGTTGGTAACGAGGTCATTGCTTTGGCCAATCAATCTTTGGCAGCTCCATATATCAAGGCCGCGGCGCGTGATATGAAGGCATATAGAAGCAGCAAGGGCTACAGAGATTTTCCTGTGGGATATTCCGCAGCAGATATTGCCGAATTACGACCAATGCTCCAGGACTATCTTGCGTGCGGCACCAATTCTTCCGAGACCATTGACATGTTCGGTTTGAATGCCTATGAATGGTGCGGAGATAATACGATGGCGACTGCGGGCTACAATACGCTCAACAATTACGCTGAGAACTTTAATGTTCCGATTTTCTTCTCCGAGACCGGCTGCAACACTGTGCCACCTCGCGATTTCGCAGATCAAAGCGCCATCTTCGGTTCAGCAATGAATCCATACTGGTCTGGAGCCATTATTTATGAGTGGATCGAGGAAACGAACAACTACGGTCTTATATCATATGGCCCTATGGTTTCTGCAACTGTCGTTGCATCAGGCGTGGTTGCAGGAATCTCTCGAATGGGTACTCCCGCGCCTGTAGCGCCCGATTTCACCAATCTACAGAACCAATGGAAGACTTTGACACCAGCTGGTGTTGCGAGCTCTGCCTATAGCCCTTCATTAACACCTCCTGCTTGCCCTAGTTCCACATCTGGAGGTTGGCTCGTGGATGGTAATGTCAAGCTCCCAAGTGTTGGCCAGACTCTGTCGACCAGCTCTTCTGGTGCGGCGGCATCTTCGACTGGAACTGCCACAGGAAGTGCGGCAACTCCTTCGAGCACAGGCAAGAAAAGCAGTGCCAATGGCGGTAAGGAGATTGCTGGAATGAGCGCAGCCTTACTTGCAGTGATGGTTGGGTTTATGTACTGGCTGTAAAGCCTGGTCATTGATTCCTAGAATTGTTCCCTTCGCGTTGTAATTGTAAATACGCATGTGGAGGACTTGGCATTCAAGGTGGGGGAGGAAGAAGTCTTTCCGAACCTTTGACGAGTAAATAGAGCCTTTGAGTGTTTTGCATGAGCGCATGATAGACGAAGCGCGGCGTTCATAGGGCGTTTTTGAATTTGTCCTCCTTCAGCATCATAGCAGGGTGTTCTTTGCTAGCATCTGAACATCTGAAAGGAGGCATTGTTTTGATTGATGGGGGTCAATTAATGATAATACATATTTCAGAAGACTGCCACCAAAAGAAATTACCTTTCCAGTCTGTGTGTATGGAATGTGTCAAATAAGCAAGTGCGAGGCAAATGAAGCTGTGATACATTCATAGGAGGCAAGTGTTCCCCATGTTGAAGCGTACAGTCAGCAAGCTTGTTGGTTTTTTAACGCGGTATCGAGGTATGTCCGCCGGCGGTCTTTCAATACCTTTGATAATGTTAATTACAGTTCTTGTCAGAACAAGTACAGACAATTGTAGCACCAGCTTGCCCTCACGTGCTGGATCTGGCTCTGCTCTTATGCTTCCTGTCTTCTTCATTGCGGGACGACTCGATGGCAGCCTAGCATCGCAGACTCGGTGAACGGCAATGTCGGTAATGTAGTGAACGTTATGAATGAGGTGTCTAGCTAAGCAGATGGGAGTAAGTTCTGGGCTACAAGGCAATTGTCGCTACCGCATTCTAGCGAGATTCCCCGATAGGGGTGTCACGGGATCTAAATGTCGCAGCATGGCTACCAGCTTCCAACCTTCATCAAGCTGAAGACTTCCCTTGCTTAACATGATATCTCTAGAATAATTGCAATTGTAATAATATCTCCGTCTACTACGTCTTCATAAAAAGGGCAGAAAGATGTAGATGATCATCACGTGCGCCGAAGCGAGGCCCCTAAATATCAACTCTTTCACCAACATCTTCCGAGCTTAAGGATGGTCGATGAGAGGACTTTCAACCGACCCATTCGCAAAACAACAAGTTCCACGGCTAAAGGATGCGAATGAACGATCGGAAAGAGAGGGCGTCTTCAAAGATGAGCTCGATTTAAATCCACCTGATTTCGGAAAGATTTGAGGGAAACCTTCGCCTACTTACTTACTTACCTTCCTTCTCGCTCTGACCTTCTTCTCCGCGACCTCATAACAACAACTCTCTTCTTCCTCTTCTTGCGGTTACAACTTCTGCTACTACTCTTCGAACCAACAACTACTGCCACTGCTCAGAGATCTAAGAACAGCGTAACTAGCTCTACAGCGGGTGCGAGAACGGATCTTGGAGAGATCGCGAATACTTGTACCTTCTCCCTCAGTCTCACAACAACCCTCTTCTCGCAATCCCAACTTCAATCACAACTCTTCGATCTAAGAATAGAGCAACAGCTCTTGCGGCGCGGCGCTCGAACGGATTACTACGTACGAGACCGCGAATACTTACACGTCCTAATTCTCATAGTCAAGCTCTTCTCGCAACTCCCAACTTCTACCACAGCTCTTCAATCGAAGAACAGCGCAACAGCGCAACCAGCTCTCGCAGAGCGGTACTCGAAAGCTTACTACGAATACCTGCAGCTTATCACTGTCACAACAAACCTCTTCTCTCACTTTCCAACTACTCCTACAACTCTTCTCTCTTCGACCTAACCACAGCTCTTGTGGCGCGACGCTCGAGGAGCTTACTACGAGAACGTGAATACTGGCAGCTTCTGACTCTCATAACAAAGCTCGTCTCGCAACTCTTGATTTCTACTGCAGCTCTTCTCTCTTCGATCATCGCAACAAGCTCTCGTGGCGCGGCGCTCGAACGACTTATTACAAGAACGCAAATACTTGCACCTTCTCGATCTTACCTACACGAGCTAATTCAACCTTCATTACACCTTAAGTATCTCTTGCCTTCAAGGTGACGAATTGCCTCCGGCGAACGATCCAAAATGGCTCCCAACAACGACGACTGCTCTAAGAAGCTGAATAAGGAAACAGAGGCCTTTGAGCAGAAAGCCCAGGCGATCTTCCATCCCAGACCCAGACTCTCTCTCAACACCTCCAACCTCCAAGTGCCCAGCTTCAACGAGCCTCAACCCTCATCCTCTCAAAGCAACATGCAACCCACCATGGCACCTCAAGACCAGAGTCCACACCCCTCACTTGACTCTACTCTGCCCGACGCCTTATCTCCATTCTCACACAGCAACGATACCACCCCGCATGCAGCAGAAAGAGGCTCAAGCTCACCGAACATCATCTTCGCCTCTCCATCCTTCTTCACGGACGCACCACCCGGATCTAACACTACTGACCCACAACGTTCTCCGCTCCCGCCGTCATTCCCTTTCCATCAGCCACCACAAAGCATCCGGATTCGTCTCACTAATCAGAAATCCGCTCTGCAAGTTCTTGATAAGGAGTATAATGAGAAGGAGCATCCGCTGGTAGAGAACGAGAGAATTAGGGGAATGGGTGCTGTTAAGGATGAGAAGGGAGAGGTGGCCTTGGGATTGGGCTTTAGCTTTGAGGAGGCGGCGATGGCGTTGAGGGATCATCATAGGGAGAGGCTGCCGTATGCGCAGTTGGCGAGTAGTAGGCTGCAGGCGGTTATGGGGGAGAGGAATGAGCTGGCTTTTGGTATGTCCGTTTCTTTTTTGATTATTTTCTCTGGTTTATTGTCCGTTATCTTCTTGCTGGTTTATTCTTTGGAGATTGTTGGGATTGGGATGAGGTGTTATCATATCCATAATTTGTTGGCAGCGGAGGGACATTTATGGATGAGTGGGATATTCATTTGGTGTTGGACATTTCATTGTTGCTGAACATTCATTTGTCGTCGGATATTCAAACGAAGGATAATGTCCTTAGATTGTGGGGTCAAGGACAGAAGACTAATGTTCGTTACAGACTTACCTAAACCCATGAAGCCGATTGTCAGTCCGCAGTTCCAAGCGGTCTTTGAGGCCGAGCGGTTTGTCGGCCCAAAGTTCGGGGCTGGCTTGGAACTGCGGACTGGAGCAAGAGTCAATGTCGGTCTCGGTTTGGACGTGGATCCGCTTGGTCTAGCCAAGCTTAGAAAGGAGCGTGGTATCGACGTTGGCAGTAAGGCCGAAACTGGCAACAGCAATCCCCTGGGCCCTCCTATCTCGGCTCCTTTCACACCATTTGATCCAAAGACGGGCAAAGGATTGAGACATTGGCTGATGAAAGTCGGAAAGGAGAACGGCACATTGAAGAGAAAGCCCTGCAAGAGTATTTCATTCCACGACTTTACGGCGGACATGAAGACGGGTGCGTTCAGCAACGTGTTGGTTCTACATTACAATGATGAGGGCCCCGATCAGATAGTAGAGGTTTATGAAGTTTCTCTGTAAGTTCTCTTCTTCCAACTACCCCTCGCCAACGCCATGAATAAGAGATGAACGACACTAACTGATTACAGACCAACATCATCCTTCAACGAGAAGACACGCCGCGAGGCCATCACCTACCAAAAATGGATCTGGTTCTTCATCGCCCGTCCCGTCATAACTTTCAATAAAAACAAGTCCGTCCAGTCCCATCACAGCTCGGAGTCTTCCCTTTCATCTCCCGAAGATAACTTCTACACACCACTCTCCGACATGCGTTCGCCCATCGATCTCCCAGAACCAAGTTCGAAACCACCACCCAACTTCCCCGACCCAATCCCCGTCGCATGGATGATCTTCGCCTCTCCCATCGACCACTTAACCACCTACCCCACCCAAGTCGAGAACATCATCGTCAAAGACCCCTCCAACGGTGCTCACACCACCAACAGATACGGAGACGAGAACCAACCACCGAGTCCCAACCTCCGCATCCCCGCCAAGCGCAGCAACCCCTTCACACAACCTTCCTCTTCCAAGCTACCAAACGCAAAGAGAATGACCCACAAGCGCACCGACTACGACTTCTCGCACCAAGGCCTGCCCCTCTTCGAATTCAGCAACGCCACCTCGAGCACCTTCCCGCTCTCCCCCTCCTTCTCCGACAATGACCCCTCCTCATTCAGAACCGGAGATTGGTTGAGCGTCCCCGACATGCCGGCGTTCATCTCGCCATTCATCCCACCATACCTCCCATTCGTCTCCGGTCTTCGACGATCGAGGTACGAGTTCGAATTGAAGGATAAGGATGAGTACCAGAGAGAGAAGGAAGATTGGATGAGGGGGTTGGGGAAGGGAGAGAAGAAGTTGACGAAGGAGGAGAAGAGCAAGGATGAGTTGGTGTGTCGGGAGCGGGGTGGGGAGGCCCCTTGTCCATTTTTGGGGGCGTGGTGGGGGGAGTTTTACCGGGGGATTTGGGGGGAGGAGGGGAGGTGGAGACGAGTTAGGAAGGCGATGGGGAAGGGGAAGTGTCGGGTGGTGGTGCGGTGGGTGGAAGAGGAGGAGGGAGAGGAGAATGAGGAAGAGGAGGAGAGAGAGGGGGGTGGGAAGAGGAGAGATTTGGGGAGGAAGTGAGGGGGGGTTGTCTTGTCTGTGTTTGTAATTTTATATGGGTGTAGAATGTCCGACTTGACTTTATGGTTTATTGCTCGTGGCTTTGCGGGTGACTGGACGGACATTTGCCGGACTGCGGAGCGGGTTAATACTTGCTGATTCCTTGTGAGCATTTGGTCAGTGCTCTAAATAGTATTCCCGTATACTACGATACGCCCCACTTCGTAATACCGTACGGGTTTTTCTGTACGGCAGTGAGATCCGTACGCCCTCTCAAAATACGGCGTAATATACTCATATATGAC
>VXCB01000222.1:0-41478 GCA_009613015.1 Mollisiaceae sp. DMI_Dod_QoI
CTGCCTCGGGCAGCTAGCCCCTATTCTCGTGTATATAAGACCTCTGCCGGCCGAAGCCTCCATTCGGCACCTTAATATTCTAAGCATTGTTCCCACTTGCTCTCCGCACTGCGAATCGTCACATTATCTAAGCTTTAGATCCTTATTTTTTAGTCCGAGACCCTGATAAGCTTTGTGGCTGCTGTGGCGTGTAAACAGCTACAGGACCGCCACGCGGTTCAGTACTTCTGATCGACGGAACTAACTTAACAATTCTCGGCTAGAAGGGATTGACCCCGCACCTCCTATTAAGCAATACTTCTATAGTATATTCAGTAAATAGATACTGCAAGACATCTTACCATTTCATACAGCAAGCATGAGATAGAAAACTAATTATATTGTCCTTACACGTCGCGTGACTTTTTCTTATATAGATGATATTATTGGAAAGTCACATAATTCCGTCAGCTTGTTCTAGAAGATTCTAGAAGCAAGTAGTAATCAAAATGCTATAAAGTCTTAAGCTCCCCTAGGACCCTCTATGAAATAGAGATAAAAGAAAAAGAGATATTATATTAAAAGCTTTATATACTATACATAGGCAAGTACCGTCATACTTTTCATATTAATAGGTTCAGCCCTTGTCGAATCTGAAGAAATGATAATCTACCTGACGAATGCCCCAAAACAACAATCCTGCCCCATATAGCCGCAGAAGTAGGTCGATAATTAGTAGGTAACCAGAGATATCTAGCAGTACCTTCTACTAGCCATTCATGAGATGTATGTAATGTCGGAATTTGCTTGCCGTCGGGAGAGAAGGCCACGGATGTGACTAAATTAGAATGGCCGAGCGTCTGCTGCAAGGCTCCTGTCGCTGCGTCCCAGAGCCGTACTGTCTCGTCGTAAGAACCTGACACGACCTGCTTGCCGTCGGGAGAGAAGGCCACGGATGTGACCCAGCTAGAATGGCCCTCTAGTGTTTGTAGCATCGCATTCCAATATGTTTCTACTCTAGGCTTCCTCTGGATCCAAGACGGAATACATCCCTCGAACGTTTCTCGAACGATGCTTTTCTCTGGGGCGAACACAAGAGCTGAACAATATGCTTGAAGAGGCGCCTGTTCAATAATTGATCGGTTGGATACGGCAAATCGCCTTGCATCATTTATAAAGGCATGTCCATTGGGACTTTCATCGAACTTATTTAAATTAGTAGAGTCTTCTCCAAAGGCATTCTCAAAATCGCAATATGACTTACCTTGATCAAATTCTCGAGCTTTATTATCATCACGATACCATCTGGCAAGCTTTTTATTAAGCTGAGCGCCTCAAGCCAGAACATATAAGTCGTTTTGAAAAATTGATGAATGGAGCTACCGTCTATGAGATCAATGGTAGTGTGCCTTCTATCGCAGTCAAGTAGATGGTCAACCCAATAGAGACAGGAGTATTGCGCTGCGGCGAGTGGATCTGGAACTGGCGGCTCGACCATCTCAATCGGGTACCCAGGGGCGCGCAACTTGTATATGTCGCGTCGAAGCGTTTTGGACATAACCTCGAGCGATCTTGAGAACATTGTGTAGATTACATCTGCCTTTCCAAATGGAAATACTCTATCGACTGCGTTTTCGAGCAAGAAGTCCTTTGCCGACTGATGGATGAAATACGTGCGATTATCTCGTATAGTGAGGAACGAGCCGCATTTATTGACAACTTTCACAACTTTATCGAGATTGGAGGAGATTTCCCGAGGAAGATCAGAGAGGGCTCCTAGTTCGAGGAGGTGGAGTGGGCGGTACGCAAGCGTTATGGTAGAAAGGACGAGACGGCAGAAGTCGGGGTCTTTGCGCTGTAGCTGTTCGACTTGACATAGCATCCGATCGTAGAGCGGTTCTAGCTCGGGCGGCATGTCCTGAAGTACATCGAGCACGTCCCAGCTCTCTACGGACTCAAGCTCCTTTAAGACAAGAGCGGCCCAGAGAAATGTCCCATTGGCCTTAGCGTATATCTGACCACGAACTGTCTCTTGTAGCGCGCTGTCGTCCGCAATAAGTGGAAGCTTGGGCACTTTCAAATTGACAAACAATTCAACAGCACGAGAAACATGCTCTTCGTTTAGCTCGAGGCTAAGCCTCATCTTTATATCGTCAAGTCTTAGCCGCGACTCAATATCGGGTTGGTTACGGCTCGACACAATCCATTTGACGCGAGAGGAAATTGAGGCAGTTTGATTAATAAGATTCAAAAGCTGGTAAAGATTTCTTTCGCATTCGTCGAGCGCATCGATAACCAAGTAGGTGCTCTTTAAGCTTGGGTCTTGTAAAATACTCACGAAAATTTCGCACAACGCAACCCATGCGTTTGTATCTTCAAAGAGGGCCTTGCCAGCGTGATCGTACTTTTCCCGCACGTGCGAGACAAGGAATGGTTGCTGGACAATAAGCAAGTAGATCAGGCCTCGGAGCACGGCTGCCGCATTATTAATCCGCGAATCGGTAGCCTGACACAAGAAGTACGCCAATAGCATAGTTGCCTCCTTGTCTCTCAGCTTTGTCCATGGACTCATTTCATCGATGATGCCACAAAGCAGCATCGTCTTGCCTTTGCCGGGATCACCTTTGATCCAGAGCAGCCGGCTCTGTTTGTCGTCGCGCCATTGTTGAAAATCGGGATGTTCGAGGATCCATCGGTAAGAGTCTCGCAACAGCCCGCCCTTCGTGTCCTCGATCCGCTTCTTGTCCTCGCGGGGATCTGTTATCCGTAGGTCTTGAATGCAGCTCTGACTCTGAGGGTCTGGTGGGTTCTGCTTGGCTTCTTGCATAGAGTGATTAGCAGCTGGCTAGAGATAAAGTAATTTGTTATATGTTCACCTGTTGGCGAGTTCTGGATCTCCTTTGTAAGTCGTCTGAACGCGTGCTCTTTCCCTTCTCCATAGATGAGTGGCAAATGAATACCAAACAGACCTAGTAGGGAGTATGCCATGTCTTCTTGGCGGTGAGTCTCACGATTTGCCGCCCAAGACATTCGCTCATCGACGCTGAAGTTCGACAAGGGGTCCCCTCGAAGTGCACTGGCTGGAATGCCTGTTATCTCGCAGATGTTTCGCTCGAGAGAGGCCTTATTGCCTAATAGCTCCCCCTCTTTGGAGAAGAAGTCGACTGATGCCGGCGCAATAAGCTCTTGCAGAGTCCAGCCTCGTAAGAACCATTCGCTTTTCCGAAATGTCCATTCCCAGGCTTCGTTAGATCCGTCAGCCGAATCAGTAGAAGGCCACGAAACATCTCGCAAATAAACGTAGCACTTGGTCGCATCTCGGTACCAGCGAAACATTGAGTTGATTGCTTCCTGAAGCTCGACAGCATTGGATTTATCGATACAGCAGGTGTCCACCCAAAAGTATTGCAGGCCATCACGCCTTGCCTGCTCTCCGCAGAACTGTATCTTGCCGTAGCCAGCCTTGCTTTTGCTCGTGCCGTCTGTCAGATCCTTGAAAGTGACCTCCTCTGCTCCCCATCTGTGCGAAAGTATAGCATACTTCTTGGGTATATCGCTTTCAAAGAACTCGGTCAGGCTGAAGTCGTCGTCGTTATTGTACTGTAGCAGACGCATTATTCGACTAGGTTCGAGGATCGTGAAGAGGGGGGTTCTCGGTAGTAGTTGAGCCGTCGAGATAGCATAGATGCGAACGGTGAAGACTTCATGTCGGGTTGATGCTGGCGCACTTAGCTGGGCGGCAGCCTCGCGGCAATAGCATCGTCGTACATAACTGGAAGCGCGCAAGACCGGCCTAGTTGCTCAGGCTTACGTAGGAATGCTGGAAGTCATGAGCATAATAGATTCTTGTTGCTAAGACGGAAGCTAAAGAAGTCTGGGAATTGAGTGATAAAAAAAGAAATTCAGGACACAGTCTACCTTCGATCATCTGTCTCTTGTCGAATTCTAGCCTTAAGGCTCAGGCTGGCATTTATTGCTACGGCGAAACTACGGCGAAATTACCAAAGCTTTGGGAGATGCAGTGTCCGCCTAGCCGAGAATCGTTAGTTTTGTCGATCAGAAGTACCAAACCGCGTAGCGGCCCTGCAATTGTTTGCGCGCCACAGCAGCTACAAAGCTTATCAGGGTCTCGGATTAAAGAATAATCGATCTGAAGCTCGAATAAGGACTTTTAAGATATGTAAGGGACAATGAGAGATTGCTAGTATAGCTGTGGTAGAGGACTCGTACTAAAGCCCGAATAGAGGCTTCTTGTAAATCAGGCGAATTAGCGATAATGCGTATATAAAATTTTATGAGGAAGGGGTCAAATTGCGAATAAATAGCTGTATAATACTACTTATCTTCTATTTTCATAGGTTTATAAGCTAGTAAAGTCAAAGTACCTCTCGTTTTTCTCGGCACGCAGGGTTTCTCGGCACACAGGGAGGGACGTTAATATTTCCGTCATTCTATCTAGTTGATTATCTCCAACCCCAGGGGTACTATCCCAACAGAGAACTCCGGCGGGACAAACCTTTTCGCAACTAACGAATAATCCTTAGCGTTAAGAAAACTACACTACCTGAAGAAGGAAAAAAGAACCCGTAAATGCCTTCAGAAAACCTACCCGGGGGCGTTGATTCATCCTGATTTTACCGATAATGAAGACGCTGAAGTGGACTCCTCATCCACAGTCGGCCTTTTCTTCTCACTGTCATACCTAAATCCCTGCTCCGTCTGCAACTTCCTCTCCAAACTAATCTCCCTCGTCCACACCAAGCTTACAATAAACGCTGCCCCAGCCAGTACACACATAATGCACCACACCATCCTTAAGCTCTCAATATAAGCCTTCATCACCACCTCTTTCATCACCCCTTCCTCCCCAATATTGCTCCACGCTTTCACGACCTGCACGAACGAACTCGCATCCCGAGACCACTCATCTGCAAACGTTGAGTATGTGGTAGCGAGAATTTTCTTCTTTAAGACATTCTGGAAGATGACGCCAGAAATGGCGACACCGAGCGTTTGCCCGAAGGCCCGGAAGAAACTATACATAGCGCCGGCGAAAGGCAGGTCGGCGTTGGATGCCGACGCTTGGGCGGCGAAGCCTTGCGCACTAAAGAGTATGCCGAGGCCGATGCCAGCGACGAGGGAGAGGAAGATCCAGGAGGGCATATTGGTTGATTGGTTGAGGCAGATAAGGAGGCCCATGCCGAGGGTTGTGAGGAACCATCCGATCCAGAGTGAGGGCCTGTAGTGACCGGTCTTAGTGATTACAAGACCGACTACGACGGCAGCGGGCGCGACAGTGAAGGTGAAGGGAAAGATGGCGATAGCAGAGGTGATGGGCGAGTAGTTTTTCGCGACCTCGAAGTAGAGAGGCATGTAGTAGAGGAGCGACCAAACGATTAGGCCTTGGACTAAGGTACCGACGTAGGCGACAATTGCGGTGGGGGTGTTGAAGAGGGTGCGGCGTATGAGTGGTTCGGTGGATATATAGACAGAATATATGGTGAAGCCGATGAGGCCAAAGATTCCAAGGAGAAGTGGGACAAGAGTTCGCCATGAGGACCAGTTGTACATTACGCCGCCCTGTAGATGTCAAATTAATGGTTTGAATAGAGCGCGGATGGCATACTGACCCATGTTACTGGAACGAGACAACTTGTTAGTGCAGCGACGAAGAGGATAGATCCAAACCAGTCGAAGGTGCGTAGTTTCGTCCTGATCGATCCTTCCTTGATATATAGTCTGAGGCAAATAGGGATTCCTATAGCAGCGATTACACAGAATGGAATGTTGAGCCAGAAAATCCATCGCCAGGTGACTTTCTCCGCGAGAGCGCCACCGATGACTGGACCGATGACAGATCCAATGGCCCACTGGAGTGAAATCACAGACATATATTTACCTCGCTCTCGGAGAGTAACCATATCAGTAATAACAACATAGGTGAGTGCGACAAGGCCCCCGCCGCCGACACCTTGTACACATCTTCCCACGAGTAATAGGGACACGTTATTAGCAATTGATGCGATGATAGTGCCTATAGTAAAAAATAACAGAGCTGCTTGAAGGACCGGCTTTCGACCGATGATGTGTGAGAAGGATGCCCATGAGGGTTGAAAGACTGTCGAGCATCTGTGGTTTTGTAAGTAATTATACTCGTGAAGTAAGAGGTTGCCTCGAGCTTACAAGAGAAATGAAGTCCCCACCCAGAAAGCTTGGATGGCAGTAGTGCCTTTCAAATCTGTAGCTATTATCTTAAAGTATAATTAGTATAGTGTTAGGGCGGTTTGAGAAGTCTCTTACAGGTAATGCTACTGAGAGAATGGTGGCATCAATAGCGCATATAAGATTAAGAAGTGCCAAAGTCCCAAATGTTCCATGGAACCTCCAACCCCTCTTTACCGAAACAGGTTGCTCCTCCATTTCCATTTCGGAAATATCGTCAGTTTGCATAGTTCCAAAGGGGGTGTGTAAGAGTTTCGAGCTTCGTATAGGCAGGTAAGAACTTTGGAACAAAGTAGCTGGCGGAGGCTTTTATATTTAGCTTCAACCTTGACAGATATTAGCAAACAAGGGAGGAAAGCACAATAGTGGTGCGCAGAAGAGAAGGATACTTGTGACCGCTTACAGTATTGATGCGATTGCGCTTAGTTATGTAATGTGGCAGAAAGCTTTTCCTTCATTAGATCCCTTCCCACAACATTTAATCCCTCGGGTGATGGCAATTTATTCTCCATAACAATCTAAGACAGACAAAGATCCCAAACCCGGCTCCTTGTTACTAACAACTACCGATTTTCGCATTGTCAATTGCTTGGTTAACAATAAGGACTACTTTCAGTCAGTGGGACCCGGATTGTGAAAAATTGTGGGGCTGGGAAATAAGCTTGTTCTTTTAATACCTCGCACTCACTCACTTTTGTGGGCTTTTGTTGTGTTCAGTAGTCAACTTAACTTCTAAATTGTAGCTTATGTGACGTTAAGAACTAAGCGCGCGGAGACTAGCGAATCAAATGTGTTTGTCCCCAGTTTCTGCACTAGTCTCTGCACCCTTGTTCTGCACCCTTGTTCTGCACCTTGTTTCTGCCCCACATTTCTGCCCTAGTCTGAAGGATCAAAAGTTCGGGATGAAATTGTATTCGAACCATCCATCCCGTTTGCTTCAAATTGATTTAATTACACCTACTCGTTGGTCGAAGTCTATCTAGTCTAATTTAGAAGTCAAGTGTGACTTGGTACAACGGGGCATAGCAAAGGCTCCAATTCACCAGAGCCCTCATTTAATGTCAATCTAGCCCTTAACTCATCCATCAGCGGCATCACCCCATTTACTATGTGAATGTACTTATATATGTCGCTTCTGAAACAATCTGCTACCATTGCGCTCTTCTGTAAATCCTGATGGAGTATCTGATTAGCAATCGTGAGCTCTTTTAGTTCTTGCTCGAACTGTTGTCGAAGTTCGGATTCCGCAGCGGCCTGATCCCTCCATTGCTTTAGCTCTCGTTTGAGGTTTACATTTTCTCCATGCAATTCATCTATCCTCGCACTGAAGCTCACTTGTGTAGGCTGTGTAGGTTGTTAGCTAGATTCAGAAACTTGAGCTGTTTGCATACCTCTGCTGAGACGAGAATCCCCTGATCTATTGAGCCCGTCCCGGTTGCTATACTTGCAGGTACAGCCTCGAACGCAACGCTAATTCCTTCACATAATTCCTTATATGCCCCAATCGAATGATCGCTTATGTTTTTCGAGAAGAGGTGATTTTTCCCCGACAAGACTTTCCACGTGTAAGGGTCGTCAGTTCTAGTTATGAGACGAACTTGTGATGGCTCAATTGAGATTCCTACTCTATCCTCTGAAGTTTTGTTAGCAAGAACTAAAAGAGATGCGCAAAGAGAGACTTGCGAATGTGCTTTGATAATTCTTCTCGGCACTTACTTCTCCACTTGCCGCGTTCAACGTTACTTGATCTGATTGGGGCCATTTGATATGCAGTACTAAGGATCAAAAGCCAGAAGGCGCTGCAAGGGTCTTAGAGATGGCACCAATGTGCTACTCAGCTTGCTTAAGAAGACATAACATAATATGGAGCCGTTTTTGGACCTCAAACTGGAATATCTATTTTTAGAAGGCACTTCTGCTCCATTACTTTTCGACAATGGCTATTACAATTTCCAGCGCGGAAAAAGAGTTTCGAACATTTTTAAAGGGGAACTTGCCCGATAAATGATTGATTTAGACGTAGGAACCGGGCAGATATGGCCTCCGAATTAAATTTACACTCACGGAGAGAGAATGCAAATCAGTCAATAGCTCATAGACCTGAGCACACTAGAAGCCAAAATGGCCACTATCTACTCCTACGATGGAATGACCTGCCTAGCTGGCAACAAGACAACGAATTTATCCTCACTGGATATCGGCCTGTATCTGGATCCTTTCGAAAGTCCATGAGCAGCTTGCAACACGTTCATAATGAGGTTGTGAACATCTACTCCCACCTCCTCGGCGCGGTCCTTTTTGCAATTCTTCCAATATACGCGTACGCAAGAGCACGCAATCATCACGCCGCCATCCAAATTGGTGATACAATTGGCTTTGCAACATTCTTCTTCGGGGTAATCCTATGCTTTTCCCTCTCTGCGTCTTTCCATATTATGTCGAATCATAGCGAAAAAGTGGCGGCGTACTGGAATCAATTCGACTATCTGGGAATTGTTATTCTTATATGGGGATCGACAGTCCCTTCAATTTACTACGGATTCTATTGCGATCCCAATCTGCAGAACCTCTACTGGGCTGTGGTCTCTGTCTTGGCTGTGGTTTGCACCATAGCAACCTTAAGCCCAAAGTTTCGACATCCAACCCTTAGGATATATCGAACTGCGATGTACGCTTCTCTCGGTCTTTCAACCGTGGTCTTCATAACACATGGGCTTATTATTCATGGCTGGGAGATTCAAAACCATAGGATGAGCCTGACATACATGCTAATTACGGCAATGCTCAATTTCCTAGGAGCTGTAGTTTATGCGGCAAGGATTCCGGAAAGATGGTACCAATTGCGATACGACATTTGCGGATGTAGCCACCAGATATTTCATTTCATAGCTGTCTTTGCTGGTTTGATATATATGTTTGGATTGCTAAGCGCCTTCTGCTTTATCCACTCGCAGGCTCATCTATGCTCGAAGGCCGAGGTGCACAGTTACAACTAACGTAGCTTTCATACTTTCCATCTCTCTGGTATCTGCTATACGTAGGGTTCAAAAATCAAGCTTCCGTAATCTTCTGAATTTATTTATTTTTGGCCTCTCGTTTGAGGTCGAAGCCTTATTTTACTTAGTGATTTACACCGCTATTGGGATGCTACTCTTACAGTCTGTGCTGCGGGGACCAATTCTGGCTCCCGCCCAGATTCCAGAAACAGGGGTGCTGGTGGGAGAAAGGGGATCCTTAGGTGCCAGAATAGGCCCCATGATGCTAAATTTACTATTTTTAAGTTCTACGTGGAAGCAAATCTTAACCTTGGACAGAGCCATTTCAGGATACTCTACCTTGAATTGTACTTATCTCTGAGTACACACTCTCGCTATGTCTAAGTTCTGGCTTGGTCAGTTTCAAATAAACTTCAAATCGGCGTCTCATTATGTTACAAAGCAAGGGATGGCTAAAAATAGGTGCTCTGGTGGTCTTCTCTTCTGCTACTCTCTGTTGTGCAGTATTAGGGATTCAGTTACTGGCCCAAGATAAGACGGCAAAAGCAGGAATTGCAACTCTAACCGTACGAACTTTACCCCCCCTTTCCTTTGCTGCTTAGCTAATGCATTCTCAATCGCAGTTCAACTTTACCGCTATCCACCTGCCGAGCCCCTTAATCAAGCCGCGTGATATTCCAGGAAGCGGCCTTATCCAACCGCTCCGAAGTGAAGCTCAGAGCGTAGCAAGTATGCTTACGATAGGTACTGCTGTTGCTGGTAGCAAGATTCAGAGTGCAGTAGGTGCTGCCGAAACAGCCGTTTCTAAAATTAATGCAATTGAAGCGTTGATTCCAAGAAATTGTTCACTTGGGATCAAGCAATTCTGTGTGGGCTTTAGCAATCATACGAAATGCAACGACTTGCCATTGAATATTTCTGATATAATACCAGAAGCTATCAAAAGCTTTATAGGCGACGAAGTCCAGTCTCTTCAGCCTCTGGAAGAGATTATGGCAAAAGTCACACCTACGATTATCCAAGGCTCTTTTGTTTTCGGCCTGGGATTTTTAGCTGTTATGGTCGCTATATTTGCTTGTTTATTATTCGAACTAATTTCTCTTACAACTTTCTTTCTGAAATTAGGGGTCGGTTTATTGGCTGTATTATGTTTTGTTCCTTTTGTTATGCCCACTGCTATTCTTTACCACGTACAATCGGAGATACAGGGTTTGGGATCGACTATAAGGATAGAGAAAGGAGATGTGGTCGGTCAATGCATGGGAGATCTTATTTGTGCCGGCATTATGATGCTGTTGACAATAATCATGTCATTCTTTATGTAAATCGGGTTCAGAGCAAGTAATCAATGTTATTCCGTAGCTACCTTATAGATTGGGCTAAAAAAATGGTAGCTTTCAGTACTCGCCTTTAACAACATCTTTTATCCACTCGCAGGCGCATCCATAAGATAATATTACTATTAATAGATTAGGGTTGAAAAAAGGTAGCTTTCTGCATCCGCCTTTTGCGACATGCAACAGAGCCCTTTTTCTCGGTTTGCACCCTGACATTTTTCTCTCTTTTTGTGGTGGGATTAATTCGTTCGCTCACATAGAGTTCTGTCCACAGGTTCATCCAGGTGAGGAGCTTTAGATGGCGGCTAGTGTCCGTGCTACAGAAGATTGATATAAGCCGTTTTTAGATCCCCAACTATATCTGTCCTTGGAGGTGCCTTTCCTGGCTCCTTTTATTCTAAGACTATTAACACGCAAACTTTAAACGGCATGAAGGTACACTTTTCAGGACTATGTCGACCGATGCTGACAACGCCAACTGGTCAGTCAAATATAGGCCAAAGGAAGGTTCGGATGAGTAGATATACCATAAGGCAAGTTGAGTTTGAGAAAGTCCCAAAAATTGTCCACACACCAAGATGCTTTCTCCGGCACCATCACAACTACCCCTGCTCTCTAAATCTGCTTCAAACGAAATCCCAGTTCATCCCCACTGTTCTCCTTACCACTTGACGCAACAAGACCTTGAACAATCGAGGCTCAAGGCCATCACAGCAAAGAAATGCCATAGCGCAAAGTCTGAAACTAAAGCGAGGATCGACGTTTCTTGTGTTAATTGCGAATTTGAAGAAAATAGAGATTGGCAGGGATGGATTATAGGCAAGGGAATTACCGGATCTCTCAGTGCTTTTCTCACAAGGATTAAGCACAAGAACCTGCTAAAACGGAACACGCCATTGATGCGGCTATTAACTATCTGTGGCAACTGCTGCATTGAACTGGACTGGGATAGTAAGCCTGATCGGGATCACATCCAGAGTGTTGGAAGTATCAACAAGATATCCGCAAGTTTAGTCTTATGTCTCTCGTATAAAGAGGTCGAGATAGTCGCCTCAAGCAAAGGAATTATTATGGAGGGGGTTCCCATCAACACCGTCAAAACATTCGGCATAGACGGTACATGGAAGGGATGGTTTCTGTTGAACAAGCCATAGTCAATTTTGAGAGATTGAGGAGAGTTGGGCGAGGGAGGAATTGGTTTCTCTGTCTTTGAATACTTGAAAATTTCTTATTATCTGCAGGTTTTCAGTAACGCAACATCTCAGGAAGCAATCTTCTACTCACCCTCCAATGGCAAGCTTCGGTAAAGACCCACAGATCCGAAACTGAACGATAGAAAGTCACATGGTATTAGATTTAGAATTAGACACGATAATTTCTCAAAAGAATGCTCAATTCTTTGAACCTTGCCCACTAGTGTATCAAAGTCATCTAATGGCACTTGCCAGCAATCACTACGAACTGTCGTTCAATTCGTGAAACTAGTGCATTTTGAAATCAGACTCTTTCAACTCTTCTATAATCACGGCCGAGCGTGACACTACAAATATCAACTGTATACATGGCGGAGAGCCAAGAGCACACGTGCATAGGGATAAAATCATTCACTTGAGGCATCTAAAGAACTTTATCGAATAGACATAATAGCTCTGAAAACCAATACAGTGCGAGTTCGAAAACTTAGATTCGCACTTGCGGTAATTGAGCCTCAAGCTAAGAAGGTAGTCTGATGGTATATGGAAAAGCAAAGACTTGGAGGGGCAAAGACACTCCTTGAGGAAAGAGCCAGGGTTCTCCTTGCCGAGTGGAATATGCATTAAGACATTGAATAAAGTTATTTTTGGGGGAGGGGGTCCGGTTTAGTACCCCAGGGATCTGATTTGGTCTCCCTGGACATAGTCGTGTAAAGTTGACAATATTCGCAAGACAGAGGCGAATAAAAGTAACGAATGAATGGCCACTGGAAGCGAGAGCAGAAGCGTGACTGAGCACAGGGGAGAAGCGCATGAGCAACCTGAGCAGAGGGTGAGCAACCTGAGCAGAAGGTGAGCAACCTGAGCAGAGGGTGAGCAACCTGAGCAGAGGGTGAGTAGCGCCTGAGAAGAGCGGCGACGCTGACTAACCGCATCCGAAGCGAAAATGAGAAATATCGAGAGCCTATTCTAGCCCCGGGAGCCCATTCGGGTCCCTGCCCTAGCGGGGTTAAGTGGATAGGGACTGGAAATCCATAGCCCGTCCAGTTGTCAAGTTTCAATATCTTGCAGTACGGCACAAATACTACAATCAATTAATCTTTATCATTCGACTATCAAAAAAAGCGATAAGTCTTCGTCCAAGCAAGGGATCATGAAGATTGCCGAGCGACCAATTGAGACTTGCCAATCGATCCCAAAAATGGCGGAGTCCTCCAAGATTAAGAAGAAGACCGCCGAACAACTCAGGGATGAAAACTTTCGCCGGCAGATTCTAACATTTGAAGCGAAAGGAGATACGCTTACAGAGGACTTTAACGCGGATGTGTTCTTGCTAGTAAAGCGGAAAGGGAAGCTTAGGGTTTACACTTCTCGCGCTTCTCTTGACGATCCTCAGTGGCCCCTTCGACGAGAAGAAATCGCTAGGTATTATCCTTTGCCAGTGATTAAGACGTCTAATATATTTACGAATCGTGAAAGGAAGGCAAAAATTGCGCAATCTACATTTCAAGCAGGGAGTGTGAGGCCCAAAGAGGAGACAAGTTGAACAACTACATAGATAAAGTTCGATGAGGTTTATTACGAATAACAAATAATCAATCTTCTATTTATTCCTTTTCCATCTCACATATTGACAAATTCTCAAATTCCATGATTCGTTCACGGCTTAGGGTAGTTTCTCCCTGCCAGGAATTGTCGCTCTCGGGGCGTCCCATCCACTGAACCCAATATTCAACCCTTTTACGCCATACTCGCTTCTTGAGTAATTGCATCACTCCCAAATGGTTCCCTTGATATTTATAGGTAGCCTCAAACGCTGTGACAAGCTCCGAGCTTATGTCATTCGGTTTCTGCCAGGTATTCTCCTCGTGCGGGAAACCTTCCCATTTCACAAGGTACCAGGTCGCGTTGTCTCGTCTCCGCTTGGCAAGCAGGGTTTCAACCTGACATACCTCTTCATCATCCAGAAAGATCGGAACAATGCAATGGAGATCAGGCTCTTGGGGAGGCGCCGGAGCATAGAGCTCATCAAGAGATGCATGTCTGCTTCTGTTATCCATCTCCAGCAGAATTGGGTCGATTATAGAAAGTTCAATACCGGATTGTTGGGATGAGAGTGGAGTCTGAGCATCGTATCCGCATTCCTCTGGAATTTCCCAGCCCTCGCTCATCAGGCTGATTGGACTCATTGGGCTCGCCGAAGACTTCTCAGGCGTTGCAACTGTCGCTTCTGTCCTTCTTCTTTTTCTCCCGATGATGCTCGTTGGAGTACCAAGTAATGAATCTAATGCTGTGAAGCTAGACTGGGTGATGCTAACCCCGCTAGTTATGAAGTATCTGGAGACCTCGCCATGGTTTGATCCCACATGTTCGTTCCATGCTATACTTCCACTGATATACACTGGTGATTTCGGCTCTTGATCACATTGATACCGGCCGCTGCAGCTGAAGCATAATGTGGATTCCGAAGAAATGGGAAGGTGTTTCTTCATAAAATGGGTCCGGATACCCCTCGGTGGAAAAGAGCCGTTACACAGGAGGCACGAGATCTCCGTTATGCTTGTTCCATCCTCGACCTCCCTCCTTCTCTTTCTCCCGACAGGTGGGGTTCCGACAGTCCAGATCCGAGAATTTTCGCTATGGGACGAGAAGACATGCGCATCCCATGCAGAACATCCATCAATCATCGCGCTCTGCTTCTCATCACCGCTCTGTTTACTATGGGCGCATAATTGGCAGGGAAAAGGCGTCGAAAAGATGGTGCTGTTTGTTCCAGCACGGACATGGCTTCTGAAATGCGAGTAAAGACCTTTTTGTTGGAAGAATAATCCACAAAAGGGACAACGAGGTTCTGTCTCATCTGAAGTTGGATCTGTACGCAATATCGGGGCATGTTCTTTACCATGGGTCCCTTCGACATGGCTGCTCCAAGAAGAGGGGCTTGTGATCAAATAATCCGGCTCGCGTTTCCGACGGCATTCAGGGCATGGAAATGGCTGGTCAAATATCTCGACATGTAGCTCCTTGCAGTGATTTGTGAGGGAGCCTCGACTGAAGAATGATTGTTTGCACAGGAGGCACATGTGCTTGTTTTCGTCTTGCGATGGGCTGGTGGTGCTGGTGAGGTCTAGAGCTATCACTTCTCCCTCCCCATCCTCCGGCTTTGCTACTGCTGGCTGATTGGTTAAGTATCCAACAAGCAATTCCAAGTATCGTTTCTGGCAGTACGGTTCCACCTTTTCCCTCTCATCGCTGCTACACCTATAACGCTGAATAAATCGAGCAACTTCGTCGAGAGCCTCTCCCCCATAGCAGAGTCTGGCGTGCTTTGCCCGTGGGACTGCGGCGGTAGCGACTTCCCCTGAAGTGCTGTGTCCAAGGGCCCGTGACCGATCAACTCGTTCGAAATATTCTTCCCTCCTCAACTTTACAACCTGGTCCGAAAGATTCCGAAGAAGGTTTCGGAGTCTCATATAGACGGAATTCCACGTATGACGTGGTAGACATGCCGCTTGCGATTTCGCGAGTTGATCACGAAGAGTAAATATATCCTTGCGTAGCTCAAAACTGTGTAGATCCTCTTCGGATGGGAGGATCGGAGCGTCTGGATCTCTTTTTAAAGACATTGTACGCATGGCCTGTTCGAGTCCGTCGTCCCATGTTTCGTCCGGATACAAATGCTCGAATTTGAGTCTCAAAAGATTTACGCGGATGTGTTCCGCCTGATAACTCTTTTGAAATACAGAGGACGTGTTTGACATGACGTAGTTACGCAGCACATCAGAGAGTACGCCTACGATATATAATTAGTACCAGAAGGAGTCAGGGGTCAGAAATCGGCCACCTTACCATCTAAATCCATCCCTGCGCCGACTCTGAGCGTGTAGAGGCGTGGGCTATTCCGTAAACCGAACGCAAGGCATGCTTGGAGCCATATGCGTCGGAAAGTGGCATAGTCGAGCGGAAAAATAGGAGTGTCTTCAACTTCTTTCTTCCACTTCAGCGGTAGATAGTCGGTTCCTTCAAGGTTAGGTCGCTGAAGCAGTGTCTCAACCGAGTCGATGCTTGGCTCGAACGCATCTGCTCGGATGGCGAGAGAGGTAACAAAACTCCCGAGGCAAATGCTTGGAACAGGAACGAAGAATACTGTAAACGTTATCCTATAAAAGTGGATTAGAATTAAGTGCGGCGAAGTAGTAAGCGACTTAGATTAAACTTACCACTTGGCCTTTGTGCCCTTACTGCTTCGACGCGTTTTGACGATTGGAATCCGAAATGTGACCGCAATCTTCGTCCTCGACCGGTTCTTTTGATCTCGTACAATCGCCAGTATGACTTGATTAAACTTGAAACCCAAGATCGCTTTTGGCCTAAAGCCACCAACCCCAGCGAGAACAAGCAAAGCGAGGAAGGAGACCCGGATAATAGGCGTACAGGGGATGACGTCTGGTCGCTCCCATACGATATTTGCAATTCCAATAACGTCTTCTGCCGCCGCCTCTATCTTCTCAACCATTAATTCGGTGCAAAGCCCGAGTTCTTTTGCCCCGGCTCCATAAATCCACTAGATGTCCAAAAAGTTAGAAAGAAGCAAGGTGATAGTGCTAGTATTTGACTAACCCTGGAAATCTCAAAAACAGGCCCTCGGCCCTGCCGGTTGGAATGATCCATAAACTTCAACGTCCAAGTGTCCTTCTTTGAAGGGTCCTCCCGCCTCTTATGCTTGAGAACGGTAGCATCCGCTCTAGCAATAAGGCCCCTCCAGACCTGGAGTAAGGAATTGGCCGAGGTGATGGTCCGCTTCTTGGCGGTCTCTTCTGGTCCAAGAGTAGGAACCTCTTGGACGGAGTCTTCGACGTAGCCCCTCAAGAAGGCCCGACACCTACTCGTCGCGAGGTCGCTGTTGAGGCAGAGATCAAGCCAAATACTGTCCGGGTCTATTTCGAGGACTCTTCTAAAGTAACTATAGAGTATAGCTGTTAGCTACAATTTGTGACGCAAAACCGAAGCCTGAACTTCAATAAATCAGAAAGGAATCCTCAAACTTTGAACTTACTCTGTCCACTCCATCATTACCCTCTCACGACACTGTTCGGTTGTTTCTGCAATATCGGGACTATCGTCTAGCGGCTTCTGATTATATTCCTCGATAACCTTCTCCTCCCTTGCCTTCTTTGCTTCAAGGTCATCTTCCTTGAGGAATCTTCGTTTCCTCGGCGGAGCCATCGTAGCAGCAGGGTAAAATCGAGCTGCTCCTAAATAGAATAGGATAGATATCACCGAAAGGCCCAATTAAGAGACCAGCGGAAAGGGCAATGGACGCGGGCTTCTGAAAGCGAGTATGTAATAGCATTTTCGCAGGAGCGGAGCATGGAGAGAATAAGAAGGACATGGCTGCCTTTTTAAAAGGGGGCCCGAAACGGCTCCCACACCCTGGGCGGAGCTGCCAGCCGCCGTGCAAATGTTTTGAGCCATGTCCGAGCCTTGGCAAAGCCATGGTATGTAGCCTAGTAACACGAAGGAACAGCAGTGCGCTATCATCCTTACCAACAGACCCACTCCCGATATCCATGATGTAAAATTGCAGAGGAAGGAATTCGCGAGGCGAGTTCACCAGGTTCATTCGGTGCTACTTAGTCAAAATTCATCACAGGTCCAGTAGGTGAGCGGTCTTAGCGAGCCCGAGGATCGGCCGGGGGTGGACGACTTGTTGGGTTCTTTCCGCTGGTACGATGCACTCTGTATTAATCAAGATGATGAGGAAGAGAAGGGGAAGCAGGTTCAAGATATGCGGCTTGTATATCAGAACGCGGCGGAAGTCTCGGTCTGGCTCGGCCCAGAAGACGATAAAAGCGTGCTTGCGTGGAAACTCATGAAGGACATTGAAGATTGCCAGAGAGATATGGCAGCAATCAGAGAGTTGATAGAGCCCATGCGAGAAGTACAATTTACCGCACTAGAAGCGCTCTTTCAAAGAGAGTACTTCTGGAGGATTTGGGTAGTGCAAGAAATTGCCTGCGCCAAAAATGCTGTGGTCTATTGCGGTTCAGAGTCAATGCCCTGGCAAGACCTACTAAACGTCGGTAACATTATGGAAAAGGTCAGAGACACTCTTCGAGATTCTATCTACCACAATAAGCCAGCAATGCTGTTCAGCTTGATGAGTGGCGGCCCGAAGAATTTGAAAATAGCAACGAGTTCTATTGTACCATTCTCGGAAAACATGGCGCCACCTCTCCTCGATTTGCTGCGAAGTCACATGGGCAAGGGCGCCACGGATCCGCACGACAAGGTCTATGGGCTGGTTGGAATATCAGCTGACAGAACCTCCTTTGGAAGAATCAACTATGAGCGATCACCTCGAGCAACCTTCGTATATACGGCTCGTCACATCATCTCTACGACAAATAAGCTTGATGTGATATGCCCGCAGCAAAATGATGACAATCGTTATCTTCTGCCTTCCTGGGTCCCTGACTGGGAACGAAGAAACTTGTACCTAAGTCATCGTGTCGTGCCTCTCCATGTTCGTAGACCATATTTCGCGGCATCGCGAAGTGAGTCTGCAAAGGCGACCTTCGCTGAGGATGGTGAAGTGTTAAGAGCCCGAGGTTTTGTAGTTGATACCATCACCACGGTGGCACAACCACTTTATGTCGACGGTCCCGAAAGTGAAGTTTCGCCTACACTGAAGGCCTTCCATAACTGGTGGACTGTCTTCGTAAACAATATTGGCATTAAGAAGGCTGATATCTTTCAACAGACTTTCTTGAGCGGAGCTTGGGCCCCTGATTACTCGGATTTTGAGAAAGATTTATCGCAGCGTCTCACCTTCTTCTTTGGCCTCACCAAGAAGCTCATTCCAGGCCTCTTAAAAGACGGATATCCAATACCAGGGCTAAAGCGAGATGATACAATAGCGCTGGAGGTGCTTGAAGCACGCGAATATGCCATGGTGTCTTCTGCTGCACTTCGAATGCACGCGAAACGATTTATCGTATCAAGCACCAAACTTGCTGGCCTTGCACCACAAGCAGCGGAAGAAGGTGATAAGATTGTAGTGTTACTAGGCTGCGACGTTCCTGTTGTGATGCGGAAAACAGACACTTATTGGACGTTGATCGGAGAAATATATGTGGATGGGATTATGTACGGAGAGGCGATGGATGGTTTGTTTTCTAGGAAGTACTATGAGCGCACTTTCGATATCCGGTAGAGGTCTTTGGCATGGATACGAAAATAATGCAATGCTTATCAGCATGACACGATATATTGAGGCTATTACCAAATGAAGTCTTATTCCACTTTTTTCTCGGTTATCCTCGCTTAACTTACCATATGGCTAGATTAGGTACATTAATAAATACTGCATATATATCTACTTGTTCTATACTATATTAATGTAGCGCTACCTATCTTACCTTACCTACATTGTTTTAAATACCTTAAATGTTTTATTAATGCTGTCTATAACATTCATTTATGCATGCAGACAAATTGGCAAATACAAACACGAGATTTACTGCTATTATTAAAGCAATAAAAATAAACACTTTAAAGAAAAAAAGGAAAAGGTGCCAAAGAAACTGTCTAAAACTTTGACATATCGGCCCGAATTTGGAAAACTCATAAATAATATTTGGAAGATCTTCAAATTGCGCGCTGGTAATAACTTCTGAACAGATATTTATATCACGATAAAACTATTGCTAAGGCTTTTAAGCTCTTTAGAGAGTATTATCAGAGACATGATACAATTCATTCAAAGTCTTCCAACCCTCAAGCAATCCTTCATACCCTCTAGCAAACAAAACTTCTCATCTACAAAATCCAAACCCACTCCCCCGTCACCTAAGCTCCCCAAACAGCAGACCCCGGCGGACTATAGCTCGTCGGCACCGGATAAACCGGCAGAAACCAATCAGTTCTCTACCATTTTTGTATGTGAATATAACTACTTGCTTAAAGGGTATATAATATCGGTATCAGAGCCTAATCCCTAGCCTTTCGCCAGAAGCGAAAATTGGTTCAGGATCCAATATAGTACAGTAGCCATGGAAGCTACGCAAGAAAGAGATCGGGGAAGCTACAATTCTGCATCAGGTTTGCGGGGTCCCATGCTATCTCATAGATAGAAATCCACGTCGTATTTCCAAGTTCCCACTTCTCTGGAAGTTGAACTTGATTGTCATTGATATGGCTCTCATGTATGATGGAGTATAGCTCTAATTGCAATACAATCATCTCAACACCAAACCTATAATACCAGCGCAAAATATAAAAGCACAAATAAACCCCTCCTCGAACGGCCGGTAGCGGCAAAAGCCTCTCTCTCGCTCCTTGATCAAAGTACTATAACAATAGAGACATCAAGAGAGAATTTCAGACCAAAGACGGTTGTTAATTGACAGTAGGATATATATACCTAGGTAAATATGAAAAACAAGAACTTCACGTGATCAGAGCCGAGTTTTGTTGCACATCGCAGCACCCTCTGCATCTAAGGTCTCGAAGTTCGTGAGTTCGGATGGAGAGTTTTTACTTGCATTGGAGGGCCAATTTGTAAAAAGTGCGACGTGCAATAAAACCTCTACTATAATTAGAAAAACGAAGTTACGGTATTATATATATATATCTATATAAGCCGAGAAAAAGAGGTTCAAAGTGAAGGCGAGTAATGGATAATAGGATTTAACTTTTTAAGATTATTTTTTTGATATTTGATATTGATTAATTTGTTCCTTTTATTGCGAAGATATTTGTTTAATTCGTCTTCGAAATGTCGTGGAAAGTAGATAATGATTTGTCGAATATTTGAGAAATTTAGAGTTATTCTTTGCGTTGGTATCCACACCAAGGATACCGTATCACATGTAATACGGCCCGAAACACCAGAAGTAAGGGTAATTTACTTCTATTGTTGATGTCTAAAGAGTAAGTCTAGCTAGGGGGGGAAGGGAGCTTGAGGATATACTCCTTTGCGCTCGTCCACACTAGTCCGAATACGGCTAGTCCGCTCGCTTACCTACTCTACGTGACTTCCGTCTATGCTAACCTATGCCAACACTTTGTTTACAATTGAGATCTTAGTCTCGTCTAGAGATAACTTTTTAGCTCCAACGAATAAAATAAGAAGCTAGTACCTTGGAAGCATGAAAAGTGTTACAATTAGAGGGCTGAGGAGATATTATTAGTAACTTTGAGACTATTGGACACTTGCCCGTTCGCTATGATATGCTTTCCACTCTAACTAAAGCATGCCTCCTAAACATACTTCATCCGCTTAGAACATGCTTTTTTATTTCCTAGTTTTCTCACTCAAACTGCACCGCACTTTCAATCGTCCCAGTACACTCTCCAAATCCCACCAACGCACCATCCTCTCCACCGCAGGTGCCCTTGATAGTAATCGTATCACCATCTTTTAAGAACTTCCTCACATCCATACCCGATAACATAATCTCTTTCTTCCCCTGCTGATTCATCTCGATCATACTCCCCAAATCCGTTCGCTCCTCGCTCTTCCCACTAATCGTCCCACTGCCTAATAAATCTCCAACTCGCATGTTACACCCGCCTACGCTGTGATGTGCGACCATTTGCGGGAAGGACCACATGAGATTTGCACCACTGACTTTGGAAATAGTGGTAGTACCGCCATCCG
Source organism: Mollisiaceae sp. DMI_Dod_QoI (assembly GCA_009613015.1). NCBI lineage: Eukaryota > Fungi > Ascomycota > Leotiomycetes > Helotiales > Mollisiaceae > Mollisiaceae sp. DMI_Dod_QoI. The sequence continues at coordinate 21,392 of VXCB01000222.1, forward strand.
GGGTAGTAAGATCAACTTCCAGCTTGATATCATAGACAGTGTCATCCCTCTCTTCTCTCAGATACTTCGCTATCTCCGTCTCATTCTTTAACTTATTTGCTCGGAACGGTTCCAAAGCATCAGCTAGTACCACCCAAGCTGAGACCGTGGTCCCGAAATTTTTGGCAGTGAAGGGGCCGAGAGGAACGTATTCAAATCTTTGGATATCTCTTGCAGACCAGTCGTTCATCAATACGTAACCAAATATATACTCTTCTGCCTCTTTTATGTTGATTGGTTTCCCTAGAGAATTGGACTTGCACAAGAAACAAGCGAGCTCGAGCTCGATATCAAGGAATCGGCAAGGCGCAAAAGTTGGTTGGTTGGGCTTGGTGGGATCGAGGAGAATTTGTCCATTGGGACGGATTATACGTGTCCCGGAGACGACGACAGAGGAGGCTCGGCCGTGGTAGCCGACGGGGAGGAAGGTGTAGTTGGGCTGTAGAGCGTTCTTGGGGTCGCGGAACATGGAGCTGTCAGAGGGATAAGTTATCTTTTAAGGCCTAGGAAATACAGGGGGAAGAAAAAGGAGGGATGGTCTGCGACTTACCCAAGGTTCACAGCATGATTGACGCCCGCAAAGAAATCGGTATAATCGCCAATCTCCATTGGCAGATGGGTCTTGGTCTCGTGCTTTGGTAGAAGAGCTTGCTTCCGTAGCTCTTCGTTCTCCTTCAGAACTTCTGAATGAGAGGTTGATTCCGAGAAAACGTCTCGGAGATATTGACGGACTTCTCGATGTATTGGCCGTCCGAGAGCCGCAAAGCCATTCAAGTTGGGTTGCTCGAAGACGGAGAGATGCTCTGCTATTGTCGGTAATTTCGAGAAACCATTTCCCTTGGAGAAGGCAAGGAGATCAAGGACATGGTCGCCAATTGCCACCGCTGGGCGTAATTGTGTCTGCGAGTTCTTGGAAGTGATGATGCCGAAGGGAATATTTGCAAGAGAGAAGTCGCTCTTAGGAGGAATTGGCAGCCATGATTTGAGGGGTGCCATTGTGGAGAGGAAGGATACTCGAAAGAGGGGTCGAAGTAGTCGAGTTGATGTCCAGGCTGTTGTGTTGTATACCTGTTGTGTGTGGTTTTCGAGGAAGGGATGTAGGATTGTACTTGGACGTCTCGGCCTGAAGCTCGAAAACAGCATTGAAGTTCAAGATGAGCTATCCCGAGCTCAAGTGTTGGGGTCCGCATGTGGGATGAAGCCGTGGCGGGGCAGCGGGCGAATTCCGCAATTCGATCAACCCCTGTCACGGCTCCCGATGCCGCGTTTTTGGCAGCCAACGTCGAATCCTCCTGTCCGCATATCCGCATATCCGCATATCCGCATATCCACATGCACATCGAGGCATGCAGATCATCCAGTGTCGTTGCTACCCCACGGGGTCTGATTAGTTGCTGCGGAACAGAATCCGCCATGTCTCCAGAAAGGGCAGGAACCTGCCAGTCGGCGTGGTCCTATTGCATCAAAACGGCAGGAAAGGCAGGTGGATAAACTTGCCAGAACGAGGAGTGTGGAGAACTGAAAGACGGCGAAGTATGACAGCTATGTTGACCTCAGCTTAGTCTGACTCGCAAGAAATCTACATTTGAGGTTTATATTGAGAGCCGCTCACCGTTCTCATCACTTCGGCCATTTGTCCAGTCTTCAAGAGCCGTCTCCTCTCTATATTATGTCGTATCAAACTACCGGGATCGCGGTCATCGCGGTCATATACTTCCTGATCAGGTATCTGAACAGAACAGACACTGTCAAGGTCAAGAACCTCCCTGAGATACCTGGCTGGCCATTGTTTGGCAGCTTGCTCCAATTCGGCACCAATCATGCGAGAGTGGCAGGAGAACTGGCTAAGAAGTATGGTCCCGTGTTCCAAGTACGGCTAGGAAACAGAGTGCGTCTCTCCTCATGCTTTTACTCTGCTCAACTAACAGTAACAGCGTATCATCTTTGCAAACACTTTCGATTCAGTCCGCCATTTGTGGATCACCAATCAGTCGGCATTGATATCTCGGCCGACGCTCCACACCTTCCACACCGTGGTGTCCAGCTCACAAGGATTCACGATTGGAACATCACCATGGGACGAGTCTTGCAAGCAACGAAGAAAAGCCGCAGCTACGGCTTTGAATAGACCAGCGGTTCAAACCTACATGCCAATCATCGACCTGGAGTCCAACGTCTCGATCAAAGAACTTCTCGAAGATAGCGGAAATGGGAAGAAGGACATCGATCCAATTGCCTACTTCCAGCGATTTGCGCTCAACACATCTCTCACACTCAACTACGGACATCGAATCGATGGGAAAATTGACAACGAGCTACTGAGAGAGATCTGTGATGTCGAGCGCGCAATCAGCAATTTTAGATCCACGAGCAATAATTGGCAAGATTACATTCCACTGATGAGATTACTACCAAAGTCAAACGACGATGCGGTAGAGTGGAGAGGAAGACGAGACAAATACATGACCTTCCTGCTCGACAGGTTAAAGGAGCAGATTGCCGAGAAAACAGACAAGCCCTGCATCACAGGCAACATCCTCAAAGACCCCGAAGCAAAATTAAACGAGAGTATGTCTCATCTTCCCCTGTCTTTAGAACTCACTTAACAACCCCAAGATGAAATAAAATCCATCTGCCTAACCATGGTCTCGGCCGGCCTCGATACCGTTCCAGGTAATCTAATAATGGGCCTCGCCTACCTCTCCTCAGAGCACGGGCAAGAAATCCAAGCCCAAGCCTACGAAGAAATCATGAAAGTCTACCCCAACGGCGACGCCTGGGAGCGCTGTCTCATCGAAGAGAAAGTCCCCTACGTAACCGCTTTCGTACGCGAGGTATTACGATTCTTCACCGTGATCCCGATCTGCTTGCCGCGAACGAGCATCAAAGATATCAAGTACGAAGAAGCCATCATTCCAGCCGGGACAACATTCTACATGGTACTTTTCTTTCTTTCCCTCCCTTTCCTTCCAGCACTCACTCAGATCACGTACTAACAAAATCCAGAACGCATGGGCCGCGGACTTCGACCCCGTGCACTTCAAAGATCCGCAAACCTTCTCTATCGACCGGTACCTCCACAACCTGGAAGGCACAGGCGGAACCCCGCATTTCGCCTACGGTGCCGGCTCTCGCATGTGCGCTGGCTCTCATTTGGCAAATCGAGAACTCTACACGGCGTTTATCAGGATCTTTACGGCGTTTCATATCGATCCACCGAAAGATCCGCGCGATCGACCGATTCTGGATGCGTTAGAGTGTAATGCGATTCCGACGAGTTTGACGACGGATCCGAAGCCGTTTAAGTGTGGGTTTCGGGCGAGGGATTTGGGGGCTTTGGAGAGGTGGATGAGGGAGAGTGAGGAGAGGACGAGGGATATATAGGGGAGGCAGTGGGTGGTAAGGATGGAGTTAGATATTGGTGGGAGTTGGGTTTAATGATGGTGAAGCAGTAGTGCTTGAGAGGGAGATGAGATTATACATAGCATTCTGAGGTTCCCAAGGATTTGATAATACGCATCCATTGTGTTCGAAAAGCCGAAGTGAGATCTGATCTGATGTTGGTCAGTGATTTGTTAGACATTGGACATGCTTCAGTATGACCATACCTTCTCACTATATCGAGAACTGAAATTTCTTTAAGATTCACACGAGAGAAAGGAAGAACTTCGTAAAACGCACAGTTCATGATCTATACAGTAAGCTATGCCACAAAGCCAGGAGACAGCATCTGACCGCCTTCCAATCACACAATCCAGCACCCGCAACGAGGCCATCCCATCCGACCAATCCACAGAAGACGAAAGTATCGTCCCATCATCCCATCATCCTCCATCACACCAACTCCCAGTCCAGAAGCCATTTATTCATTACCCAACTCAATCAAAACAGATCCCTCAACTGCCTATAAAGCTCCTCATCCCCACCAAACATATTACTTCCAATCCCCGCCAACGCATCCCCATCCCCAATCTGCACATACCCACCAACTCCATTCCCATTCGCGCCAACCGCACCATTCGCCGCACTCCCATTCCCATTACCGTTCATACCCACACTCCCCAACGCCGCCTCAAAAAGACTCGTCATCTCACAACTCATCTGAAACCCATTCATCGGACTATTGCCCACTCCCTCCGTCGTGTTGGTACCCACATATCCATTCCCATTAATTCCCATGCCGGAGATCTCATGTCCAGCTAATCCAGCCATGGCGAGCGCAGCGTTGGAATGAGGATCCTCTGCACTAAGCTGGGGATGTGCACTCGTGTGGATATCGGGACTCAGGCCTAGCTTTGGTCCAACTTCCTTCAATCCTTTGATCGTCTTCCATAGGCGTTTTGAGACGAATGATTTTGTGGAGAAGCCTTTGACGAGGTCGAGGGCCATGTAGAATTCGTCTCTGCAGATAGCGCTGAAATGTACTGGGGCGTGGCAGGAGGCGAGGAAGATGACTGCTAGGGCGGAGATCAGGAAGTAATTGAAGCAGACTTGCTGAGCGCGATAGATGTCTGATGTCTGATTCAGGTGTGTGAGTGCTCTGATGGTGTCTTTTGCGAGTTCGACGACGGTGCTTGCGTAATTGGGGTTTTCTTGGATGGAGGACGCTGAGTGGAGAACTGGGCGATAGATGAGAATGCGCATTTGGTTGGCGCGGAGATAGAGGAGGATTTGGAGACGGTGGATTGCTCGAGAGGAGGCAGGCGGAGACGAAGCTGTTGGAAGCTGGAGTTCGGAAGTGATGGACTTTTGCCATTGAAGTATTTGATAGTCGAGATATCCGATGTCTTCGATGTTGAGGGTGGGGGACGGAGCGGGAGAGAAAGAGCAGACGGATTTCCAGACTTTGGACCCGATGCGGGAGTAGACTATCATTGCATTGAGGTATGGTATCGGAAGTTCCTGATTATTATTAGTAGAAGTTGAGATGAGAGAAGCCAATCTTACGGGTTCTGGAAGGCTGGGGTCGATATCAGAATCCTGTAATGCAAATGGCATGCCTGTGCCGAAGCTCCATCTCCGATCCAATACGTAGATAGACCAGAATAGCTTGATAGCATCGGAACGTTCTTCTTCGTCAGTGACTACTTTAAATAGGGAGTCTCTTCTGTGAAGACCAAGCTCGATGCACATTCGAGCAACCTGCCCAATGATGCGCCATGCCAATGCTTCTTCGTCACAGTGGAAGTGATAAATAGCCTATAAAGGTTATCAGCAGCTTGGTCTCGAAGACTAGCGGATCATAATAATACAACGTTGAATTCAATTCTTGGGAATAAAGAAAATTATCACTGGCTAACGGTGAATGCAACAAACAAAATCGCACCGTTCCCAAAGCAGGCGGGTAGCCGACGTCCTATGCATCCCCACAGCGAAGATAAGGATTAAATTAAGCAGTTCTGGCATCAGCAAACACAAAAGGTCTCTTGGTGTAGTGGTAACATTGCCTAGCTACATTCAACAACTAGTAGTTGGCAGCCCCAGGTTCGATCCCTGGAGAGACCCCTTGGATACGTGTCTTGTACGACTTCACATTGTACTCGGCCCGTATTCTTTTTGCCTTTCCTCCTTATTTCTAATAGCCAGATCTTACTAGTATCATGCAGTTACTTTTTGCTCCTTCAACTCGAAGCGAGGCAAATTTCTCAAAGCGAGTGAGTGAGTAATTATGAAGCTATTCGAGGTGTACTTTCAACTGCTAGTGACACAAATTCTCTATGTCCCCGCGTGCCCAAGTCCATTCTTAGATTCGACATCACCATTGATCATATGATAAGCGATACGTTCGAGAACAATGGTATTTTGGCATCTTTGAGCCTTGTTTTGTTGTGCTGCGATTCAAACACGAGGGTACCAAAACGACACCGTTCCCAATGCAGGCGACTAACCGAAGTCTGGTACCTCTATAGTGAATGAAAAATCCATTTGACGAATCTTAAAGAATCATGCAGCTCGCTTTGAAAATAAAACTCATGGCAGTACGATCAATCCCTTTGACCCATGCAGAGTGGTCGTGTTAGGGTGGTGCGCCAAGCTAGCATCTGTGCTTCTTGACTCCAAATGCACAGCCGCAAGCTACCAAAAGACTTTCGAGCAAGCACAAAAATACACGAACACGTCCAAAAAGAACATTCAAACTTACCACAAGGGCCAAGAATGGCAGGCTTTTGACCTCAATTACTTCGCTATGCAGCGTTCTATCTGCTGCTTCCCGCACGCTCTCAAAAAGTCGGTACCCAATATCGCTCTGGCCATTTCCTTCAGTTACATTTGCGATAGCAAGGACCATTTTCAGTATCAGAGATTGCTCATCGTTTATTCCTTTGGGTGACGAGGTACTGGCAAGGCCGGTTCGCAGGGCTGCATCAACGAACTCGTATAGATTTGTTCCATGGATGATGAGTTGCTCGATGTTGACCACAGGGTACATGATTCCCATCTCTTCTTCATATACTCTGCAGAGACGTATCATTTCTTCCTTGCTCAGAGCCCAAATAGGGTCTCTACCAGGGCCTCCAGTCGAGGTTATAGGAGGTGGCTGAATGGCGGGTGGAGAACCGATTGGGGTGGCATCTTGTGTGGTTATGCCCTCATCCACACCCAAACCCTGATATCCCATATTATGCAGTGTATTCTTCGCCACATCTAAGCTGAAGGCAGAACTGGTTGGGCCTCGGAAAGAAGGATGTTTGGGGGCAGGCCGGTATCTATTCAATGGAGAGATTGGCGGAGGTTGGGATACCGACATTGACCTCTCTGACTGGGGAACGAAGGACATGCTATCTCCGCCAGCTCGCAAAGCATTGAGGTTGGCATACAAGCTGTCGACTTGCTCCTGCAGTGAGGCTAGGTGCGCATTCATCTGGCGGAACTCTTCGGACTCCTTGAAGCCATTCGTGCAGCAGTTCGGCGCATACTGGCATTCGAGATTGAGGTTGCCGCATCGCTGGCAAGGTGTGTTTCCGTTGCATTTAATCTTGCGCCGCTTACATTCGTTGCTAGAAGGTGAAGTTAGCATTGAAGGATACTGTCGCCTTGCGCCGTGGCGACCTCGAAGCACGACATCAAGCTGCAAGATGTAACGTACCATGCAATGGATATGTATCTATTCCTTTTCGCCCTTGTATGTGTGTTCCCATTCGCATTCGTACTCGAGTCGTCGTTTTTCCTCTTCTTTCCGCTCCCAGCTCCGGTGTCCGCAGGACTTTCCGCACTCGAAGACTGCCGTTGACCATTCATGCTGGCATGCAATGCGCTGGGTGTTATGGGCGAAATAGGCGACTCAGCAAGGTAGTTGAGGTCGGTGACTTGACTTTCGAGAATATTCATAGTCACATCGAAGTAGAAGTCGAGTTTGTCACAGCAAACATGCAGTTTGGTGAAGCATAGCAGACGGCCTGCTGCGCCTTTGGAAATCCGAGATTGCGGGGTCGGTTGGAGTGGGCCCCTAATTGCCTAACTTAATTGGGAATAAGACCTGGAGAACCCAGTCAACAAAATTCTCTCCCCTTTTCAGTCGGTTGCTCAAGCTATCATGATCCAGCGATATCAAGACAACAATGGGAAGCGCGATGCTGCCTAGCTATTCACAGAATTGCTCAAAGACAAGGTCTGCTTGAAGCAACCAGCCCAGCCTTCAGCTCTAGTAACTTTTCTCCCCACAGAATCACTCCATGTTCAAGATTGGCTGCCCTATTCATCCTCTAACAAAAAGTCCAGCTTTTCACCAAGCAAGTTTATGGCAACCGCCAACCTCCAGAGGCCTTCGCCAAAAGCACAAACGCAGCGCGGGTTTAACGATCAAATGCAATGATTAATATGTGCATTGCCTTGGGCGTACCATTGCTCCCAAGAAACTTCACCGAAGATCGCAGCATAGATGGGAAACATAAGGGGTGATGCGGCCAATTGGCAAGAATATCAATGGCAATAGGGGCCAGCTTCCGCAGCTTTGCTTGGCAGAGTCTACACATCCATCTACCTACGATGATGGGTTGGGCACCTTTGCAGATGGACTGAGCAGCGGACATACTGCCAATCTTTGACAAGAAGGATGAGAGTAGCATACTGGAAGTTCAAAGCATGCCAGTTCTCTGGGTAGTTGATTAGGATATTGGTCAAAGTTGGATCTATACCAAGCTAGCTACAACAACGACGTTATCTCTCTCTCATCCGATGGCTGCGGATCCTGGAGCAGCCATTGATTTAGCTTTCAAGGCCAGGCCTCACGATAAATCGAAAATGAAGTCATTCACGGATATCCGAGTTCCTGTCGGTGCAAGATGTAGATTGAAGTATATATCAAACAAAGGTACAGTACATGTTTACACACATGGTGTCCCAATTCCATCTCAGCACGTGTATGAAGTATCGGGTCATCCAGCTACAGATACTCTAATATAGTTACAAGTTCAATTTCTTCCCGCCTATATCTATGAGTTCTACAAACATTTCCGTATCATTCTAGATCTGGTGCTCAAAGCATACTTTCCTCCTCGATTTGCTCAGCAGTGAAACCACTCGCAAGTTCATAATCATCCCTGAAGTCCACTCTATTCTTCAGCGCACGCTCTATATGTTTTAAAGTAACGAAAATGCAATCTTCTAGCTTTCATTTGTCTGGTAAATTCGAGTACGGTGAATGTTGTGCTTTTGCGAAAATGGTAGCAGTCAATAGCACTGAATTAGTTGTCAATGGTTGTTCACAATAACATCAGTTGGTGGGCAACGGGCTTACTATTCGTGATTTCGCGCCTGTCGAGTTTTGATTTTTGGTACCTTTGGTCTACTATCCCTCATGCAAGCTTTTGGCACTGTCTTCGATTATGATAAGTGCACTTCGGGGAGCCTGTGGCTCGCCTTTGATATAGGCTCCATGTGCATGCGCCTTTGGGGAGTTACTCTCTCTTCTCGCGCTCTTTCCTTATTCCGCTAGTTTGTCAGAAAGACTGTTGCCAGTGCCAGGAAAGAATGCTGCGCGCGGATCCTTAGTTAGACCACTTAATCGAACTCGACATAGAAATACCTATGACTAGAGCATTTATTTACTGATATGCTGAATATCATCTTCTAATCCAAAAGCAAGTCGTTTCGACACCCCACTGTTCATCGATCCGTTTCTCCCTAGCACCTCCGAATCTGTAGCAATAGCACCAAACTTCAGTTTCAGATTACCAATTTCCTTATTTTCAGAATCATTTATGATATCGAGGCCCGGATTGCGGGTCGTAGCTACGACAGCTGAGAAAGCGGTGCTGTGCGAGACACCATTGATACGAAACGAGTAAAGACCGACAGCTACTCCAAGAAGAGTGGCGAAGGTGGCGATGCTGTAGGGAGAAATCAGCTTGAAATTGTTGTATTGATACATGTTATGAGTCGGGAAGTATGTGACATTTGCGGTTGTTGTGTTTGGTGTGCTGTTAGAAGATTAGTATAGAGAAGACAAAGAGTATTTCAGACTAGAGGCGAAAAAGAGAAGGTAAAGGTATCTCACGTCAGTTCTTCGGAGCTTAGCATGCTGATCGTTATATTGTATGAAAGGTCTTCAATAGCTCGCATTAGAGTACGATTTCGACACATCCAAGCAGGTTGTGTGAAAAGTTTGTTGGTGTAATTGTTGTGTGTGAGGTTCTGAAAACTGTAATCGTCCCACATATTCGACTCGTTCGAAAACACAGGATAAATAGTGTTGTTGAAGCCATCATAGTATGATATTGGATTATCAGTCCAGAAATTTTTCGTGAAGTCTTCGCAAGCCATCAGCCCGGTGAGCAGAATACGACTTGATGAATCGTATAAACGCGTAGTGTTGTAACCGGTCCCTCTCAGGTCTGCCCCACCAAAACTGTCTCGCTGAATATCACTAATAGTCGTTGTGACATTGCCACTGAGCATATTTGTCATGGAGACGAATACAGCCAAGTAAGCATAATGGTCAAGCGAGTCGAACATCAGAGACTCAACATCAGAGCCGACATACAGAGGTTCCAAATACGTGACGTTGCTAGGAGTTACCTTTTGGTCTCCAAGAACATACTCAAAATCCACCTCATAAGAACTATTCATCAAGGTGCAAACAAAGCTCTGATTGGCAGTCTGGACCCATAGTTGCAAGGGTGTAATTCCCGTTGTAGGATTAGTGAGATAGCTGGTATTGAAATCGGCTTGAATATCCATGTTCCAGTCGTTGAATTGATCAAAGTCTCCGTCATTGAGCCGGCTTGCATCAGCGAGGATCCCTAGGTTCTCATTTCGCTCTGGTAACATCGGTGCAAATGCAGAGAATTGTAGCATGAATGGATATGGAAGTGCGTCAATTCCATACAAGTTGATACCATTTGTATCATTAGTTTCGAAAGTCGACTGTGTCATGATCATCTCGCCACCATTCGATAAGGCCGAAGAATAATATTGAAATATTGGTATTTGTGTATCATTAGCTTGCTCGCACTGCAGAGCTGGTCCGTAAAAACGTAGACTGTAGGAAGTGTTCGTAGACGGCGGACTGATTGGAACAATCTGCATACTCTCAGCAGCCTGCATTGCAAGTGTAAGGACCTTTGGTGCTGGAAAAGGGGTCATATTGCTGATGTGTATCCAGTTCGGCGAACTCCAATTGAACGAGGGCAAAGACGTCAAAGTACTTGAATTGAAATGGCCTGGCACCACAGCCAAAGTACCAGGTGGTGTAACGCCTGCTAATGCCATGCACCTATAAATCATCATCAGCATCGGGTCAATTTGATCTTTAGAACTCGCGCCAAACTATCCACGTACCATACAGCGAGAGCAATGATAAGCGCAAACTTAGCATTTGCCCATAACTCCACACTAAGAAATCCAAGCGGGTTGGAAGTCATAGCGAAAAGCCTATCCAAACCTCCTAGACTAAACGACCGACACTTGACAACAGTCCAAACATATTGATTGTAGGCTTCTGCAACAGCAGATCTGAAAAATGCGATAACCAAAAAAGAGAGAGCTGTCCCAAACGCTGTGGCCCATTCTTGTCGTGTACCAAAGTCCGTAAGAGAAATTACCCTCTCTCATCTCAAGTACTTCAACATAGTTTGCATAGCTTGCTCACTCCCCATCTCATCGCCCTCCTTCCATGGCAATTCATCAAACTCCTTCAATGTCGACAGATCCACCGGCATATTGCCCTCCCCCTCAGGCCAAGTTGCTTTTGATGTATTTGAGAGCTTGTTCAGCTGTTCAATCTTCTGGCGTATTTGGTCCCGAATAGGGCCTGCAGCCTCATCAACCACTCCATCTAGCTCAGGAAGCATCTCTAGAATAGTCATATTATCGCGGATGACGGCAAGTGAGGAGGGAGAGAGCGGTCCACCGTTGGGCTGTGTTGCCGCACGGACCTTGGTAATTAGATTTAATTGTACAGAGAGAGCGAGGTTTCTAGGTACCGCTGGATCCTTCGTCTGGCCCAGCTTCGCCTTCAAATGCGAAGGAAGTCCGATGGGAGTAGCAGGTATGTCAGTAAAAGCTTCGACTCCCAGAAGTGCCGAGACCATATGAACGTTTGAGGTGACCGATGCAAGACATAAAGCGGTGCCATAGACGGGATGAGTAAAGTTGATGTGCTCGAGATTTTTGAAAGATTTCAGAATTGTATCGATGATTCGAGTAGACAGCTGTGCTGTGTTATTGATCGTCTCTTGTGAACATGTGGCTAGAATGTGGAGGACCGAAAGATTATTTGTCTTGTCCACGATGAAGTCGGGATACTGTCGGAGATTCCTGTTGAAGTTCAGGTCCAATTGGGCAAGGACATTTTCGGGTGCATCTGTGTTCCGTTCAGGCGCCTCGGGCTTATTACCAAGCGACAGAAGATACTTAATCGCTGTTAAGTTTCCGACCGTATGCGTCTGGGCTAATTCACCAAGAACTGTCATCCAAGGGCCATCTATTCCTAGTTGATATGTAAAGTTGACATCTGCTCCATTCGCTAGCAACAGATTTGCGAGCTTGAAGTCCTGGTTCCGAACAGCAGTCGCAAATGCTGATGGGGCGCCACCTTTTAAAGGATCAACTGGAACGCCATTTTGAAGAAGATACTCTGCGATGAACAGACCAGGCCGTGCAGTCTTTGGACGGTCAGCACATATTTGTAGCAAAGAAAGTTGAGAGCCGTTGTCCATGCTGCACCTGACGAATATGTTAGCACCTTGACCAATGAGAACTCGAAAAATAGATTCTTGGTTGTGTTTGACGGCTTCCGCAAGAGGTCGATGGCCGGGAGATCCGTTTGGGGAATGTCCCAGCTCAATCAGATGCTCAACGATGTCGGCATTACCTAGCCTCGCCTCCCTGCAGAGAACAGAGCCTTCTGGGGCCTTGGGAGTCCCAGCCAGTTTCCAATCAGCGCTGTACTTTGCTTTGTTAAGTCGAAGCAGGCGAAGAGTATTGAACATGGCTGCTTTGTAATTGGGCCCATGTCTTACAATCCGACTCTGAAGCGAAGCGGTGTCGAATGGGGCGATTGTAGCTTCGTGAGCAGCTTGAAGCATTTCACCTTCATCAAATATGGTAGCTTGCTCATCTGGCTTGGAGTTCAGGTACAGGATCAACACCTCCAGAATTTCTGAAACATTGAGGACTGCAGCCAGCTGCACTGAATTTTCACCTGGCTCGCTGTTCTTGCGATCGGGCCTGGCAAGAGGATTGGCACCATGACTGAGAAGCACTTTGACAGCTTCAAGGTTGTTCATAATTACTGCACGGCCAAGTGGGGTGACTGATATTGACATAAGTTGTTCCCAATCGGCCCATATCGGTCTGACATCTGGTCGCATCGTGTGAGTTCCGCCACCATCAACTATCGCACCAGCATCCACGAGTTTCTGAGCAATATTCCGCATTTCTTGGCCTTTGAAGCTGCAAAGCCAGGACAATGGAGATTCAATGCCAAACTCCCCTCCGTTCGGGTTGGCGCCGAGTTCGAGAAGAAGCATTGCACTTTCAAAGTGCCCGCCCCGGCAAGCGCACACCAGCGGAGTTTCATACGCTGTTTGATCTTTAATGTTAATGTCGAGTTGGTACTTGCTTGCTAGATGCCGAATTGCTTGAGCATTTCCCAAAGAAGCTGCATAGTGAACTAGGCCGTGTCCAACATGATTGACAAATATAGATTCAAAATTTCGCGGCTTGGGAGCGTTGTCGGTATCTGGCGTATTCTGCACTGTTGTCGCTTGATTGATTTTCAAACAATGGCCGTAATCAACACCAAGCTCTTCTTGAATTAGTCTGTCTAGCTTTGGTAGATCGTCTAGATCGTATGGCTTGCGAAGTTTCCTGGGGGCAAAGTATGGCATTCCGAGACCAGCAGCCATTGTACGAAATATAAATTGGCCATCGGTGAGAATTTCTCGCCACTTCTTTTGCACATCGGAGTCACGGAGATTAGCTATAATCTTTTCTCCATCAGATACGCAAATTCGATGTCCTCTTATAATGCTGAGCTTGAAGTAAGTCTCCAAATCACTCAGGGGCTTGGGGCATCTGGTGCCAAAAGTATTGCATACTCTCCAGAGCCAAGCCTGGGCATAGTAAACGACACCTCCATTTTCATCTGGTTCCGTAGCTTGAGATAGCCAATAACACAACTCTTGTGCGTCGAAAGAAACGCCAAATTCCGTAAGATAGCATTGGAAGAGATAGAACGATGCCATAAAAGGCTGCAGCTCGACGGGCGCCTCGTGAGGGTTCATGCCCGCAACACGTTTGAAATCTTTGACTATGAGCTCTTGCTGTGGCCAATCAAGAATATTCTTTAATCTAAGAGGCTCGAAATTGAACTAGCGCTAAGATTAGTGTTCGCTCGAGATAGAATTTCAGGCCTTCACATACCTCTCCAGACTCGGGGAACGAGAGATTCGGACGGAGCCCCGGGCTATAAACATGGTTAGCATCCAGAAATACATCAGTCTTGTAGCACCTGCATGTTATTCTGGGGATCGTAATCGTGACCTCGTCTTCCCAGTTCAGCTCCAATGCTGTCCGCTGACATGCCATGGCGACCCTTGGACGAATTGTCAGTACAAATTACTAGAAAATGGATTTTAGGATTACACACCGGAGCTCTGGCCCTTTCTCCTTCTTCGTCCCTTTGGTTCCTTTCGTTGACTTTGACGATAATTTCAGAGACATCTTCTGCTCTATTCACCAGACTCAGCTTGTTGAAAATGATTTCATATGTATCCTTGAGGTGCTCACCTCAGGCCTCTGAGTATCCACTGAGTCTTGGCTAGATCTCGTACAGCTGGATCATGCTGAACAGTGTTTTCCAAAGTATGAAGAATCATGAGTGTAGCTTCTTCGCGAATTGATTTTGAAGCTGCATAAGCATAAACACTTCTCTTTGCTCCAACCAAAAAACCTTCGTTGCGCTTCAGCTCCAAGACTTGGTCCTCGGCTTGTGGAGTCTTTTCTCCAGTCAGACCAAAAGTATGCAAAATATTGGCACAATCAAGAAACGTCCTCCAAATCAAGATGCCAAAGGAATATACGTCTGTCTTCTTGATCCCATCTGCCGTCAGAGGTTGTCCAAGCTCTGGGGCGCTATAGGGCCAAGTTGACATTCGTAACGAATGCTTGTTGTTGACCGCAATGTCCATGATGGACCCTCCAAAATCTGAAAGTTTGGCAGTGAAGGGAAGTCCGGGAGTAGTAACTTTGCTCTTGTATATAAGCACGTTTCGATGTGTGAGATCGCCGTGAACGATGCCGCAGGCGTGTAGAATTGATAATCCTCGGCCAACGTCGTAGCATAACTTCTGCTTAATGGCGAATGGCAGGGGAACGTTGTCTCGCTGCAAGGCTTCCATGGATCCTATTTCGGAGAATTCAAGGATCAGCTGAGGATAGATTGAAGCACTGTCCGCGGACGGACCCCAACCCAGACCAATGAGTCGAACAATGTTGGGATGATATCGAAGTGGCTCGTGGAGGAGTGCCCTGACTTCCAGTAGAAGATCTCGCCAATCGACTAGATTATCGTCCTTCTTTGGTCGAACAGCTTTGAGAGCGACATATTTTCCCCATCGACTCTCCGAAGAGGATTGAGTGTCTATATGTTTCCGTCTCCACTCTGCTCGTTGAACTCGGAATGAAGCTCCCTCGCCGATGTCGATCTTCGACCCGAATACTTCGCTGTCAGCATCAAAGAAAATCGTTCCAGTGTCATTGCGAAGCTGTTTCTCGAGGTATGCAATGTGACATACGAATGAAGCTAGATCGCCTACGGGATGGGGTTCTGCGCTGCTATCACTTGAAGTCGCAGGAGTCTCGCGTGGAGTGTCCAAGGTCGATAAGGATCGATCCTCGGCGAACGACGTGGTGTCGAATGTCGACTGATACTGAAAGGTACTCATGCTGTTGAAGGTTAAGGTTATTGCATGATGGTAGCCTGATGGCGATTGTAGGATTGAAGCTGTTAACGTAAGGGTACGAGTCTGGTGGGCCAAGGGGCTTGGCTCGGCTCAGCCACACTTTGGTGTAACCGAGCCTTCCCAATTGGAAGCAACCTGGAACCACATGCAGATCGGATCGGCTCTGCCACACCTTAACCTTATTACTCTTACTCCCTCGCAGGGAAGGGCGGATTCTTCCCACCGCTACATACAAGCTCTGCCCATTCAACATCATTTTGGACCCAGAAGAGCAGACTACGAAGTAGTTTGTGTATCGCCGGCAACAAGCATTTGCAATACGGAGTATGGCCGATCCTGGAACAATCATAGCCGTCGTTACCATTGCCTACACTTGTGCTGTCAAGGCGTGGTCAACTTTCCAAACTGCTCTGAACTACGATGATGACTCGGCCAATCTTGTTCTTCAGCTTGAAATCGAGAAATTCAGGTTGCAAACATGGGCGCTGAATGTCGGCCTGACGAAGGGTACATTTGACGTCAATCTTCACCCAATCCACGAGCTCATCGCCGAGCGACTGAATCGCATCACCGAGCTCTTCGCAGAGGCAGAGAAGCTCAAGGAATCTTTTGGTCTAGTGATCTCAGAAGCGTCAAAAATTCGTCCCGACAAATTACATAGCATCATGAGTGGAATGGCTTCGTCAATCCGCTCGATGGGCATTAGACTCGACATTGAAGAGAAGCCAAAGGAATCGGAGAGTAAGAACATTCCCAATCGAATAAGATGGGCGTTGACGTCGAAATCGAAGTTCTCAAAGCTTGTGTCCACTCTTGAAGAGTACATAGGCAAGCTCGATGCCCTACTCACAGAGACCCAGAGAAGGGCAGTCAAGGATGACTGGAAACAAATCAACATCGTTCTGGTGGGAGATATTCCAGCCGAGCATGCTGAACTCATCCAACAAGCATTGCGATCGAATATTGTACAGTCCCCATCGAAGTTGACCTCCGAGATCGTAACTCTGATCGAGAGGAAAGCAATACAAGCATCCAAGCCGTTTCAATTCCCCGGAGGTGCACGCAGTCTCGAAAAAAGGGACCTTGGCGAATTCGCATTGCCAGCAGACATCTCTGCACAGAATCGGGTACTGGCAGCTCCAAAACGACAGGTAGAATCCGTCTTGGGGCCCGGGCCATTTCTGTTGGAGCGCAAGCAGTACGACGCGAATATCTCTATCCAAGACAAGCGACAACTCAAGAGCCGCTTCGACAGGTTGATTCTGCTTCTGAGTTCTGCAAGATCCGAGAATTTCCGGACTTTCCGCGCGGTTGGATACTGCGATGATCCTGGTTCGTTCTCATGGTGGCTCATCTTCCAATGTCCTTTCGCCATCGCGTCAAGGGAGCCGAATAAATGCCAGACCGTCTCCTTGAGGAATGTGTTTTCCTTGAAGCACAAGCCTGCACTTGAAGACCGGTTCAGGTTGGCTAGCCTGATCTCTAAGACTTTCGCAGAGTTGCTAAACAGTGGGTGGATGCACAAAAATATTCGCAGCGAGAACGTGCTGTTCCCAGAAGCATGGGATGAGGATATTACGAGCACGAAAGACAGGATGGTTGGCATCTCATCGCCGTACCTAGCAGGGTTTGAATATTCTCGCCAGGACACAGAAGCTGTGACGATCGACAAAGGGAGACATCTTCGAGACATCCAGTCGGCCATCTATCGGCATCCAGACTACCAAGGTGAAGCTGCCTCGGGATATAGAACGAAGTACGACATATATTCATTCGGTCTGGTGGTTCTCGAGATTGCTTTGTGGACCCCACTTGTCACGTTTCTTGATGCGAAAGGAGGACCGTCGACAGGATCTATGCAACTCTCATCCAAGATGAAGACGTTTCATAGAGAAGAGGCTCTCGAATTGAAGAAACGCATTTTGGGACGAGTCGATGGAGAGCTGGGATTTCGCGTGGGCTCCAAATTTCGGGACGCTGTTCGGTGGTGTCTTACCGAAAACGAGGACGAAGAGGAGTGGCATCCTGCGCTTGGGTTTCATAAGCATGTTGTTGCGCCTCTTGAGAGGTGTACAGCTCTCTGTGAAGAATAGCAGGAGATGGTTTAATCAGAACGCGTCACATACAAAGTGCTCGACGCGACCATCGAGATAACCAAAGTTCATTGACTACAGTTTGGGCCATGACCTTTGTGACACCTCATCCTCGAACACCCCAGGGCAGAGGAAGGTCGTACGGTGGCACCGAAGAAGCGAAACACAAATGTCGGAGCTTACCCAAACATGACCCTATCGATGACTTACTTCTCGAACACTTGCTGGACCTGTTTGATACAACAGGAGGTGAATATGATGGTCGGGACGAGGGCTACAGACTGCTTCTTTCCACTTGCGGAAAGGAGGGGGTAATTCATGGCATGGCGAAAGACGTGGACGTGGTGATTTACAAAGTAGGTAATCACATTGAAAAGAGCCTTGGCAATCTTATCTCTGCAGTAAGAAGAGGAGACTGGTAAAACTACGAACTATAAGCTTATTTATTTAAAGTATCAAAGCCTCTTTTTAAAATCTTAATAATAAAACGTAGTATAAGTAAATAGCTTCTTTTCTAAAAAATAGTTTTGCTTAGGGTCCGTTTGGTTCGCGAATGCGAGCGAAATGCAACCACCAAGAAAAAAGTTCGCATTGCATTCTTTCGAAAGTGAGTGCGCACTTTCGCATAAACCGTTTGGCAAAAACATCCGAATGCACACAGTTTTGCGCATTATAGAATGCACCATATTAAATTAAAATGCGAAAAAATGCTGCACTGTAAGAGTGAGTGCGCACTCTTTGAATCGGCTGCACGTGAACATCGATTTTTGCAATTTGAACATCACCACCACAACTTGACTTGTAAATATTGCAACCACAACCTCTTACTATGGTTCAATCACTCTTGAAACGGCGAAAGATACGCAATAGAAATATCCTAGCCCTTACTACGGCTCTTTGTGCCTCTTCAGCTGCCATTTACTACGCCTCGAATTTCGATAAAAACCCTCAGCACACCTCCAAGCTCACCGGCGCGCAATGGATGGAAGAGCTCTTGAATAGTCATGAAGGCAGAATACGAGACAATCTAGGCATATCAAAGCAAGGCTTCCTATTCCTTATGGACTTGTTGATTCGAAAAGGAGGCCTTAAACCTACTCGAAACATGGAAACAACTGAACAGCTAGGGATATTCCTATATGCAGTAGTTACAGATCTCTTTATACGCAAACTAGCTGAGCGATTTCAACGAAGTACAGAGATAATATAGCGAACTTATCACAAAATAATGAAGTGTTTTCTAGCCAAAGAATTGTATCAATCCATTATTTAATCCTCTACGAGCTCGACCCCCCTTCACGAATGTATCGAAGATAGCCGTAATAATCAGTTTTTCGACGATTGCATTGGAGCTATCGACGGCACTCATATTCCAATATCTCCCCCAGAATTTGAAAGAGCTCCTTGGAGAGATCGAAATTGGCGTTTATCATAAAACGTTTTAGCTATTTGTAACTTTGATATAAAGTTTACAGACGTTCTTTGTGGATGGGAGGGGAGTACAGCTGATTCGACACTTTGGATCGAGGCCCACCGGTCCAATGCAATTCATATTCCTGAAGGAAAATACGTCCTTGGAGACGCCGGTTTTCCAAATTGCGATCTCTGCCTTGTGCCGTATAGAGGCGTTCGATACCACTTGAAAGAATGGGCGAAGAATAATCAAAGGCCACAGACAAAAGAAGAGCTTTTCAATTTACGGCACGCTAAGTTACGAAATATTATCGAACGAATTTTCGGCATCATCAAAAGACAATTCAAGATCTTGATAAATCCTAGGCCATTTAAGATACTAGCACAAGTACGAGTCGTTTTAGCTATTTGTGTCCTTCACAATATACTCATCAATTTAAAAGAGGTTGAGGAGTTATTAGAAGAGGTAGATGACGGCGATAATCAAGAAGATGGAGAGAACTTAATAGAAGATCAATGCAATGAAATAGGATATCATATCACAAGAAGAGAAACAGAGCGCGCGTCTACAAGGAGGGATGAGATTGCGATTGCTATGTGGGAAGACTATCAAAGGAGGCAAGGAGGCCGAAGACAATAAAAGGCCTATGCCTATGGAGTCTCTACGTCCCAATCAATGAACAAATCTTCTAAATCTCCACCATTATTCTCCAATTGCTTTTTCAGCCATTTTTTTCTTAGTCCATCCAGCCTAATTGCCATGTACGTACGAGCCTTGGTGGAATCTATCAAAAGCTCTAGCATAAACAATTGAACCTCTTCTGTAAGACAAGCCTCATCCTGAATTCTCTCTTAAGCCTGCCCTACGATCGTCGAATCAACTGTATCCTTCACGACTGTATTATTAATAGAGTCCTGCTTTATTGCGTCCGCAACTGCCAAGATACCCTCACTCATCTTCTCCATAACCCCGGCGCCAGATAACTTAATCTTCTTATTATTCAAAGAAGCAATGGACTCTCGACGACGTTTTGCGGCCTTGGTTTCTCGCTCAGGTTCTTCCTCCTCGTCCTCATCGATAACTACAGGAGTTCCTGGAGCTGTATTGGCTTGAGAGTTGGGTGCTGTAGAGCGA
>VXCB01000223.1:0-41402 GCA_009613015.1 Mollisiaceae sp. DMI_Dod_QoI
GTCGAAGGGACTCAATCTTAGCTCTGGGATACTATTGCAATCCAATCTGCAAGCAGACCAAGCTCTCAAAGGAGCTACAGGTTCGTAGGGGACACCAGCGTACAGGTGTTGAGTCTTCGTCCCCCTAGTTTTTTTAGCCGCTAAACGGCTCAACCGCTCAAAAATTTGTCAAAGTGGTTAGAGAAATTTAAAACCTTCTAGGTTTACTGTGATAGGGTCGTAAATTGCGAGTACTAACTTGCCCTTTTATTTAATTTTATTATTTCATCGAAATTTTTCGAATGTTTTGTTACTTAAATCCCTTCTCCCTTTTTACCCGATTTTCTCGGCTAACCGTACCGGTCTTGTAGTAGAGAAAAAGTCTTGATCGGCCCGAGGATTCGCCGGGGATGGTGACTTGTTGGTTGCGTTCGTCGATGTCGATATACTCTGCTCATAAGTCGATTGATACCCAGCAAAAGACCTCTGAAGCTTGAGGTTTTGACCTCTGTTTTCTGAGGGGTTTCGTTTTGCGCTAATCGGCCTTGCCCGTTCTTTGTCTAGATCAAGGCAACGTCTTTAACCAATTAAAACTGTAATAATGGTGAGCAGGGTATTTAATTGTGCTCCCCTGTTACCTTTATAAGACTTCCTCCCGGAGTCGATTTTGGATCCCCAACATAAGGATGACTGGACCTCCCACTTTACTAGACTTCACATATTTAACTTCAAGTCGCTATGCGGAGACTAGGTATTAATAGAGATGCTAGCCTAGATTCAGCCCGCTACAGTATCGTCATACCCTATCCAAACCCATCGTGAAAATTCAAATCAAAACAAATGTCTCGTCTGGCTTACGAGTCTCAGACTGAAATGATTCGCCATTCATTAAGCTGTAAGTATAAGAGTCGCCAACGAGTTGGTATTTTGATGAAAGTTCGGGCTTTTGGCGTATAATGAATGGTGTGAACCCGTTATAGAAGATACAAATCTGATCTCGAGGCTGCGTACTAATTGGCCCAAGGCCAATTCGCCCGTGCTGTGTACAGAAAAATTTCCCGAGTCTCGAAACTTGGCAAAGACGGCGAATTTGAGCTGTTAGATCTTGGTAGCGTGCTTCAAGTTCAGGTGGAAGGCATTGTCTAGCAGAAACTAGCCTCAGGAAGCACTTCAAAGTATCGTAATCGCCTCGGTTTGGTTGAAGATGATCGTCACATATCCCAGATATGATAGTCATCCAGTGAGCTTTAGGAACACTAACACCCGTCCCTCCGAATACAGAATTTGAGAGTGCAAGACAAGCTTCTTCCCAGTTAAGGATATTCCTGAATCTTTCTTCTTGGCTGTTATATGGTTTACCCGAATACGAGACTACGTGTGTGATCTGATCAACTCGAATCCCACGCACGTGCAACTCTCCTGAAAGGAAAGAAGCCAATGGTCTAGAAACAGACTCCTTGTCCATCCCAGTCCGAAATCGAGGCCAGATCACCCCAATGCACCAATGGTTTCCCAGTCGCGATAAATTTGGTGTCCAAGAAGGTAATCCGTCCTCGCAATACCGGAACGAACTTGCGAGGTTTAAGATGAAGAGATCTTGGCCAAATGAAGTGTACCATTCAGTAACCTATCTCGACACTTGGACATCTGTGCTATGATAATCGATTTTCAAGTGATCTCGCAAGGAGCTAGCGGCTAAACCTAGTACCCCATAGATCTTGTCTAAGCGATTTGAGGCTGACAGAGGTCTGGTAAAGTAAAGTAGTCTGAGAGTATCCAGACAACTTTTGGGATCCTTTTTAACATTCTTGAATTCGGTTATCCTACGTACCCTGAGAAAACCCGCGAAGAGCTTCGATTCTCCCAAAGCCGCATTGCCGAAGAACAGTTGTAGCGAAGTAAGAAGCTGTAACAGAGGAAACGCCAACGGCTCCATGTCTGTGAACGATAGCACTTTGCCACCGCATAGAAAGAGGACATTGTCAGGAAAAATGCATTCTTGTAAAGTCCAAACACGCGTGAACCAGGGCCGGGAGAAGAGATTCACAAGGCCTCTCCAGAGACATGATTCAAGAAACTCCGAAGAATGAACATCAATGCCTTCTCTTTCCCAAGCTTGTTTCGCACCATAGAGCTTAACATGCTCTGATATTCTCGGTATCGCATCGATGGCAATATCAGTCTCTGGTGTTCCGTCCCCAAGCCAGACAAGACATTCTTGGCATCTAGTATAGATCTCCTCCATCAGAGATATTTGAACAGCTCTCTCCTCGTCATTCTCTTGGTCAATACAGATTTCATCAATCCACAAGGACTGGGTACCGGCTTGTTTGATCAAATGCGGCAAGCCAATTCGGAGATTCTCGATAATTTTCAGCTTATGCGAGTCTACATGGAGGTCATGGTCGCGTTGTTGGCCGTGCCAGCTATACGAAATACTGGTGTAGCTCGGAGCTGTGTTGAGATTGGTATGAATGATATAAGGCTCTTCTGAGCCCCTACTGAATGAGAGCAGACGTATGTGGCGAGGGAGGAGAGGTCGATATCTATATTCTTGGAAGGGATGGGTTTCCTTTTTTATCCCGTTCTCGTCCTGGTGAGGCTCGGACATCTCGAGTTGATAGCTTTCAGATAGAGGAACGAATGTGAGGGCTTCGCTTTGTTACACGCGAACTAAGTAGTGCATTTGAAGTATGCTAGCTATATACTTATTTCATGGGCTACAGGAATAAATTGTCTTTTCACGTACCCATTTATAGGATCCGGGTCGGGCACCAATTCTTACGAACGAGGCTGGATCGGTGCCTAACGCGCTGACCTTGAAGGAGAAAACCCAGGGAAGCAGATGATAGGCGCATTCTGCGTGCTAGTGTCGGGCGTTGCGACCATCAAGTGCTCGCCCAAAGAGAAAGTTTTACTCGGCGATGCTTCGCCAGTGTTCATCACACTGGTCAACGAGCGCGAGGCTCTTCCAGGGCAGTGACTTGTTGATTCCGTTCCGCGAAGTCGAGTCAGTGTGCACAAACGAGGAAGACACTGTTGAGAAGACAATCCAAGTCCGTTGCATGGCTGAAATATTTGCGAAAGCTAAACGCGTGCTTACTTGGCTTGGGGAATGTGAGCCGCCTTCCACTAATAAGCACCGTAGCTAAACACTACGACGAAAATCTCTAACACCCCGAGCCTTCTCGAGTCGCGTGCGACTTAGAGAGGGATCCAAATCAGCTCCGAGGATCCTTGATAAGTGTGACAGGGGAGCGAGAATAGCCACCGTCACGATATCTTAAATAGGCTTAGAGAGGTGGCTATGTTATAGGCAACAGGGTTTGTAAAGTCCTATATATATAATAGAAACTATAATCGATTCTCGAGAGAGCCAGAAAGGATCCCCCTAAGCGTGATCCAGCTGACTCACTAGCGTGCTCAGGACTCAGGGCTCAGCTCAGGTTAGGGCAGCGACTGCTCCGGTCCAAAGACGGAAGTGGACTTTGGTGAGCGCAATTGTCGTCTGAGACTTTAAAGGAAGTAAAAAGCAGACAAACAACCTCCATTACATCCGCCATTAATTCTCAATTCCTCATCTCGGACACTCTCCTCACTCTCATCTTATCTGACTTCATCATCCCCAGCAACACTGTTGTCAACATTACTCTTATCATTACTAATAATACCACTATATCCTCAAAAAAATAATTTCCCTTTCCCTCTCACCTCCCCGCTCACTTTAAACCTCTTTTTTCTCGGCTTGTATAAATATATATAATACCGTGACTTCGTTTTTCTAATTATAGTGGAGTTTTGTTGCACATCACACTTCTTACTAACTCGCGCTCGAACTTACGAACTTCGAGACCTCAAATGCAGAAGCTGTTGCGACATGCAACAGAACTCGCCTTTCATCACGTGAATTAAAACTTACTTAGCTTGTTATCTTAACGATGGGTGAAGTTTGATTTAATCCAAATTAGAAACAACCCTGCATTTGCCAAAGACCAAAATCCCATCGTCTCCCTGCCCAAAATAACTCCTCCATTGTAGGTTACGTCTTCTCCGAATAGCCCGTAGGTAATCTTTTTGCTTCTGCCTGCGTGATTTGAATAATTCCATTCACTCTAGAATAATGACTCATTTTGAGACGCCAAAATTTCAGGTCTATTGGAGAAGACCTAGATTAGAAA
The DNA here is from genome assembly GCA_009613015.1 of Mollisiaceae sp. DMI_Dod_QoI. Taxonomy (NCBI): domain Eukaryota; kingdom Fungi; phylum Ascomycota; class Leotiomycetes; order Helotiales; family Mollisiaceae; species Mollisiaceae sp. DMI_Dod_QoI. Next base: position 4,158 of record VXCB01000223.1, read on the forward strand.
AGCGGGGAAAGCAGGAACAGGAAATACAAACTCAATTATTCAATTTGATCCAATTCACTTTGGAAGAATAACTCATCTCGAAAATCTTTTGCCGGCTTGAGAAGATCTGGAGTATAAAGCGATATTTTGTTAGTGATAGATTGCAGCTTAGATGTATAATAAAAATGGCAAAGATGCCAATCAGAGGGAGGAAGAAGAGAAACATTACAGGACTTAAATAGTGGCTTAGAATACTTAATTGCAATTATTCCCTTAAGATATCATTAGTATTTGAGAGCACATCTTCGCACTTAAAGTTTACACTCTGCAAAGCTGGACATCCGTCTAAAGGTGAGATGCATTGTTGCGAATAAACCAAACGATTACCAACTTTATTTTCGTTTGAATGTGAGAAATCGTCTGAACCTTTATGGCAGATCGGGACAACCTTGTCCTTTTTAAATAAAAATACTTGAGCGAATAGAGAAATGCCTCTTAAAACACTATGTTATATTATGTCATGTCCAGATCCACACCTCTCATTAGTTGTATGTCTGGTATGGCTTAAGTTTTTGATGCTGCTATCCATAGTGCGTAGAGATATTGCTTTATACACTCTTGAGAGATTGTGCCCTCTAGAAAAATTAACCCAAGTCTGTCGAAGCTTCCAAAGGCTTTCTAGATAGAATTCACCTTCCTTAATACATCAACTCTAAATTCACGCAGTACCTTTGTGCCCAAACACCCTCTATCTGCGGCAACGTGACATCTTTTAACTATTCATGCATGCTATCAAAGCTTTTGTTCATATTGCACGCTAGTCCTATACATTCACGTAGATAGATATCCATCTACCGCACGCCTCTATCCACAACCTCGTGACACTTTTCAAACATTCACGCACATCGTCAAAGCATCTTAGCTATACCCCACCTCCCTAACCCACCACCTCTAGACATCCACACAACAGTCTTCCTACTCACAACCCGTCTACTCATAGCCTTATGACGCCATTTAGTTATTCACGCACACCCCCAAAGCTGTTCAACTATACCCCACGTCTTTTAAAATACTAACTCTAAACATTCATGCAATAATCCCTCTACCCACGAACCCCTCATCCCTCATCCGCACTTTCGCAACATGCTTTTAACTATTCACGCATGCTCGCTTCTAAATACCAAATCCAGGATAGACAAGCACAATAAAACGGATCTCGATCGCAGATTGTGAACTGCAACTAAAGATGTTGCTAAGCTTCTCTCCATCTTCACTGCAAGTTCTGGGAATAAAATCGTGATGACGACGACGATGGTAATGTTGCAGTAATATATGTCTGTTTCTCATATTGAAATGTAGAGGTATTATTTTTGAGTAGAACTAGGCATGAAAATATGGGCAGCGAGATATGAATGTTAATAATAATAAAATATCTTGATAGCAAAATGTATTGGATGAAAGAGAGATAAGTCAATATAAGGTGTTACTGATGAGTGATTTGCTTTGCTTTGCTATACTCTAACAATAAGAATGAAAGCTAGGTATAAAAGAGACGAATGTAATGCTAAATCTTGATAGTAAAGTTTGTATTCTTCAAGTATGGGGTGTCGTCTCATAGCTATTATTGTAGAACATAGCACTATGCCAAAACAGGCCAAAAACAAGAGTGAATGCAAGCAAGCACAAAAAGAAATTGAATAAAAGTTCTACTATATGAAATAGTTTAGCTTTATATAAAACATTCTCAGGTTGAAAATGCTTGTTCCTATTATAAATATTACCTCTACCAAATTATCTATAATACTATCCCACATTCAACTGTTCCTGTATAGCAAAAGATTGCTAGCTATTGCTGTATTGTGACATCTGTAAAGGAATTTAGACATGGATAAGTTCCAAGTCGAAGTTATGCAAGCTCATGTAAGCAAACATAAATAATTCAAGTTTAGAAAACAAGGTAGTTAAAAGCAAGAAATAGTAGAGATAGATTGAAAACTAAGATAGAGCTCACGTTCTCAGCGAGTGGGCTGGTGCTTTTCTTTTCAGAGATGAACATAGCATTACACACTGGCAGTGTATCAACTTCCTAACGAGTACACTGGATTAAAAGAATGCTATTAGACTTTAAGCAGTCAAGGAACAATGAAAAGGCCAAGAGTATCAATCGAACAATAAACATTGTACCTAAAAGCAATAACTGATTCAAAAGACTCGAGTGCCAAGCTGTAAAAGAATTGGCAAACTTGTGAGCCATGTAGCACACTTGTTGAACTTGCAGTCGCTGACATTTTAAATAACGAAAGAGTTGAATGGCAGGACAATATTGTGATAAGCATCATTGAATCTTTGGTGTAAGGCTGGAAGGGCTTGGCAGACCTAGAGACATATGGAGATTGAACAGATATTGGCTAACCCACAGGCATTGGACAACGACCATGACCTTCGCAAAGGCCAAGACGTTGTAGAAGCTAGAGCCGTGCTGTAAAATGAAAGGCTGCCCTGAATTGCAACATCCTCCGCCCAATGAACTCGTGGATATGAATGTTTGTTTTAGGATGCTGAAGACAGTCTGCGAACTCGTAGAGGCTGCTACATTGGAGATGTTATAAGCTGGATATCCTGATTCGCTCTTGGTGAGAAATTTCGAAGTTGCTCAAAAAAAGTACCAAGTTGAAGCAAAAGTCTCAATGGATTCGAGGAAGGAGAAATCTGCTAAGATTATGGGGTATGAAGAAGTTTTGAGAGCTCTCAGAAGGACGGTTAGAGCAGAATTTGTGAGCACAGCAAGGCGGAGCTCTAGCAACTTGATCGCGACCTCAAAAACCTGACCTTCAATTCAACTCGGGAGGATCAACGGGCCGATGGGAGTTCAACGGCTTCGGAGAAGTGGGGCCAAATGACTTCCAGTCCACGTCCCGAACCGCAACCTGGCAGAGTTATGAAATGTGGCCGGTTTGGTTATAGTATACCGTACAATATATCTGAGGGATGTGGGACTGATACGTTAATTCTGATACCAGGAAAGTGGAGACTTTGATGCTTGTGGTTGTCATAGGCCACATGTATAATTGTCCCAATCGAGCTACTCTACATCCATCTCCACTCTTTAACTGGCTGGCCAAGGTTGTTGTGCTGGATGAATTATTGAGCAGTCAGAAGCTTCCTTGAGGTGATGCGTGTGACAACGCAAGCATGGCACATGTGAAGCAGAAGTATCGTGTAGTGAGTAAAGGACTTTCATGCTGTGGTGCGTCACACAAGATCTCTGAGGGGGCGACTAGGCGCTCATTGCATCAAAGGCATGCTTGGAAACCGGTATTGTTATTTTGTCGAACTAATGCTCTAGAAACTGCCGTGGATATCGGCTCGAGGGACTGAGGTAAAAATCTTCGTTCGGCGTAGGGGCCGTCATACTCGAGGCACACGTAAGAAAACCCATTGGATCCCACAGCTATTTTGGGTAAATGCAGCTTGTCCCAATTTGGAGCGGGAGGGTAAACCCGAGCCTTTCACCCAGAGAGACATCTGCAGTGATCAACGACGCATGGACGAGATGCTTCGCAAGCATGTTTTGACATCTTCTTTACGAACCTTTATCACGACCTGTGCGATATGGAGGTAAAGGGGAGCGTGATAAATCAGTCGCCGAACATGAAACATGTGTGATATCATGCAACCCCAAGCAATAGGGCTGCCGCGTTACTCTTCCGGACTCCCGATACCCTTCCACAAAACATAATATTGGCTCAACCATAGCAATAACTATACGAGACGAGGCGCCAATATAGTTCGGAAGCTATGTGTTTCGAAACAGTCTCTCGGATACTCCCTAAAAGGATCATTTGGAGGAAATCGATCCATGGTTCGGATGAGACAGCGATATAGAGTTGAGAAATTTTATCTTTGCGAGATAACTATACCTCCTCGAAACCTATATCGATATGCGAAAAATACTTTTTTGTCCAAGGTGAATAGAAGGATCACGAGCAAGTGCTTACAGACCCGGAAGCAACCGGGATATGCGAGAAGCTTGCTCTATAGGCACTTGCGCCTCTCGAATTAAAGTTTAAAGGTTCCCGAATACCACGAAACGCACAGTATGCCCCCCCTGCTCAAAGCAAAATGCTGACACGGGTCACGTGAGTGCACATACCCCGCTCGAAGAGCATTTGAGCCGCCAGCTCAACTTTGGGCCGACGTGCTTCGACTGTATAAGAAAGGCAAAAAACGCAAACTTGGATAATGAAACAAAGTACGGGCAAATGGAGGTCAACAAAAGTATGGCGGTCCGATAACGAACGACTGCGAGCACAGGTTGCTGGGTACCTCCTGGGAAAGGTGATACAAGCAACCCTTCTGGTAGCGATTTCATGTGCGAGAAGATCCTATGCGATACCTGGTTCGCGTCGTCATTTGGGCCGCAAGATCGGTCACTTCCTCGGACGATTGATGGGGTGAGATAGCAGGCATATCCGAGCATGCAAAGATTGTTCTCGACACCATCTATACTTCGTGGTAATATCGAAACCGGGAAAGGAACCACAGAACCATACGTTGTGTAATAATGGTTGACATGGCGATATAGTTTAATAACAGGCGGCCGATAACCCATTCGTGGATTCTTTCGAGCAGCAGTCGATCCGTGGGGTATAGGTGGGATGCTAAGTTGTTCGCATCAGATAATGCCCTCGATACGGTAGGTATCCCACATGGGCGGGACACAATCGCTGCCCCTTTTTTCTTTTGCGTAGCGGGGGGAGGCCCGTCTCCAGATGTCGACTTCCAGGTAATCAATCTAAGGAATCTCATGTGCGTCTCAGCAGTTCATTAATCACGAGTGAGTGACGGCCGGATATTTGCATGTCCCCTGGTGATACTGTATTGTACTTCGTCGCGGTGATAGGACCAGACGGCAGGCGCGCGCAAACCGCCAGGAAAATGGATTTTGTCATTCGACAATCGGCCTCCCGGTTTTCTTTTTGCGGGAGCATGTCACACAGAGGAAAGGCTCGCCGTGGCCCGACTGGTGGACCCGACGACGAGCAGAGTCGGTAGTTTGTCGTCCTCGAACTGGCTGCATCAGGTACAGCAATGCATGCCGATATGGCGACGACCGTTCGCTGCCCAGGGATTGCAGAGTGTGGCTTGCGCGCGAGAAAAGCCAGCCGGCCGAATGGTCGATCTGAACCGCAGGTGCGAACAACCGCCACCATCGGCTCCGGCAGCAGGCATACAGTATCCAGCGTCAGCTACCGTAGCATGTGGTCGATTGAGGCAAACTCGACGACGGCTGTGGCAGAGTTGGGGGCTGCTGCTGGAGCCGTTGGAGGGTGAGGATGAGGGTGAGGGCGGAGAAGAGAGGAGAGGAGAGGGGAAGGATAGAAGCGGTGAAAATGGCGAAATTCGGGTTTCTGCTGCTGGTGGAGCGACGCGGCGGAGAGCTACGCGCCAAAAGGAAGCTCTGTTCGTGCTGCTCGGGACCTGTTTTTGGGCGGCAGAGGCGATTAGGAGGGAACCACGGCCACGATTAGGAGGTACGTAGTACAGTCCTGGTGGTAGCCAGCTGCCAGTGGCCACTGCTCGTAAGCAAGGGAGCAGAGCAGACGGCGACCGTCCAGGGTGACCTCCGTCTCCGTGTGCAGGCTGGAAGTGTGAATTGGCTCGATTGGCAGCGCAGCGCAAGCAAGCCCAGCAAGCAACAGCTCTGGAGAGGTGATCGGGCAGCAGACCCTGTCCCTGGGCCGATCGAGAGCATCCCTGACGTATTGCAGCCGCAGGAGCAGGACAGGCGCAGGACAGGAGCACGAGCAGGAGAGTAGCAACCAGAGCCACACCTTCGCTCTACTGCAGCAGCAGCGCGCGCCGAATCGCTCAGTAGTTTTTGGTGCCTTGGAGCTCCGAAGCCACGAAGCCATGCTATACCCGCCATGCGATGATGTTATGCCTCTCGCGGTCGATAATTGGCGGCGTCTCGACTCCACGAGCTCCCAGCACCGGCACCGGGACCTGCCAAGAGGAGTGCCCGTAATAATACGCCTCCGCCTGCAAGATGGAGAGGCCAAGGGAGGGAGTGGGAGTGGGTTGCCCAATATGCCCCACCATTAACTGCCATTAAGCTGCTCCCTGAGGTCTCTTAAGACGAAGAAGGTGTAGGGCGACCAACGAAACTTCCCACCCGGAAGCATCCCCGTCTGCGTCTGCCTGCTGCTTGTAACTTCCAATCGAGGAATTGTGAGGTGAGCCTGCCGGGTTAGTGAATTCCAGCTACCGAAGTTTGACGTTCGACATCATCCGCGAAAATCCCATAAAGACCTCACGCCGGCCCTCCAAGAGGAATTCTTCTCCATGCTTTCTTCCTTTGCCCAACATCAAGCACATCGCAGATTCTCTTCACGACTTCTAGCAACGTTTCCCCCTCACCCTTCATTCAATCGCAGCTTCACAAACACGTCAGCAATTATGGCTGTCACCAAGACCGTCCTCAAGGAAGGCAGTGGCCCTAGCCCAAGGACCGGAGACAATGTGACCATCGAATATACTGGCTACCTGAAGGACACTTCCAAGCCTAATAACAAGGGCAACCAGTATGTCTTACTTCCTTGAGCCTTCCCCCTTTCTCTCTCTAGATGGTGCCAGACGCTGACGTGCTGTCCTCCTTTCCAGATTCGATTCCTCAGTCGGCCGTGGTCCCTTCCAGACTGCAATTGGTGTTGGCAGAGTCATCCAGGGTAATATTCTCCTATCCTACATGGAACACACACACTTCGGGGAATAGGATGTTGACAGGTCTACAATAGGCTGGGATGAGGGAGTTGTTACCATGAAGTTAGGCGAGAAAGCTACTCTAGACATTACCAGGTAAATGATACCAGATCTTGACATACATGTTTTGAAACACTGCTGATCATATGTTTCTAGTGACTACGGATATGGCGACCGGTAAGAGCTCCGAATCTTCTCAGGCGATTGCCGGATTAAGACAACATGACAACTGGTGCTGCAAGCCAATTGTTCATATCAGCACCCCACGCTCTTCTGTACTTTATGCCGAGTAGCATCTGCAGGACTAACATCTATGCATAGCGGCTTCCCCGGTCACATTCCACCCAATGCAGACCTTATTTTGTACGTACATCCCACGTGCAGTTCTCTTGCAGCTTGTATCAGCCACTGATGCATCTTTCAGCGATGTCGAACTTCAGAAGATCAACTAGATCAACTAGATCGATTAGACGATCGGATTCTCGAGGTTCTTCTCCTTTCACTTAGACTTTCCTGGGTCAGGGATCACCAAGGACGGAAAATGGGTAGCTGCTAGATCATTAATGCAAGCACTCCGGACAAATTCCTCGATATATCTGCACATGCTTTTTTTTTTTTTTTTTTTTCTGTGAGTGACAAGGATTGCTATCTGCACCGATTATTCACGCATATCGGGTCGTCTCATGCGGCCCACGATCCTACCCGGCTTCCCTCGGTCCAAGATTGGAAAGGTTTTTGACACATCCGGCGGGGTTGTCTATGTCCCTGATATTCCCCATTCCTGATCCTTTTGCGATGACCCCGCCATGAATGACGAGATCCGAGGTTTACCCGCTGTTGTGCCACGCAAGGCTCGACCTGAGAATATTCCAGGAACGAGGTTGATGGCTGGAGATCCTCTGACTCTTCGTAAAAATACATGTAGTCTTTCAACCTATGTGTGAGATGACCGAAAGTAACCCTTCTGAAGTCATAAGATCAATTTTCCGTGTTGATTTCAAATGTTCCCGCATGACACCATCACGTGACTCATCGAAACGCTTAGAGGGCAACCGAATGAAATCATGCATTGAGGCTCTGAGAACCAGCTGCCTGCTCGCCTTCTTACATCTAAAAAGCTGAAGTTGAATCACTTCCATCTTTTCGTTCTTTCCACTTAGACGGAAAATTACTCTCGACCTCAACTCCCATATCAACACTAGAAGCTCCCCGCAGCTAGAGCTAGACCTCCCACTTGTATCCAGGGCCTGGCGGACTCGTTAGGACCCAAAGACCAACTCTGCTTGGGACGCGGATCAAACGCCACGATTCCATCCCAGGTACAATCAGAGAGCGAGGGCGAGCAGGCTAAACGAAAGTTGTCCGACGCGGACGATTTACAACCACGAAAGAAGATCATGGCGGTAGGTTGACATTACCCCTCGTTAGCTATCATCTTGAGGCTCAAAGCTTGCACCTTTGTGAAGAAGTCAAATGGCCGAGCTAATAATATATACTCTAGGCCTCTGCAGATGTCGACATGGAGACCAAGATGCAGGTTGACGAGTCGGTGGTAGGCAACAACGAAATCGATGAATCTCTATACAGCAGACAGCTCTATGTGCTTGGACACGAGGCTATGAAGCGTATGGGCGCGTCGAATGTGCTCATTGTTGGACTTAAGGGCCTTGGTGTCGAGATTGCAAAGAATATTGCACTTGCTGGTGTCAAGAGCCTGACCCTCTACGACCCCGCCCCCGCCGCTATCGCTGACCTCTCCTCGCAATTCTTCCTACACCCAGAGGATGTTGGGAAACCAAGAGCAACTGTCACAGTGCCTCGCGTGGCTGAGTTGAATGCATATACACCCGTCTCCATCCATGAATCACGCAGGTAAGAATATTGCTTAGGGGTTCAGTAATCAGTAACTGACGTGCTACAGCTTGACCTCAGATCTGTCCCAATTTGACAAATACCAAGTTGTCGTGCTTACCAATACTCCAATCAAAGACCAAATAATCATTGGCGATTACTTGCACAAGAAGGGCATATACTTGGTGGTGGCTGACACATTTGGCTTGTTTGGATCCATATTCTGCGACTTTGGTGAAAAGTTTACCATTATTGATCCTACAGGCGAAGCTGCTGTGAGTGGTATTGTTGCCGGTATCGACGAGGAAGGCCTAGTGTCTGCTCTCGATGAGACTAGGCATGGTCTTGAGGATGGCGATTTTGTTACCTTCACTGAGTTGGAGGGAATGGAGGCGCTGAACAATTCAGAACCCAGGAAGGTAACAGTGAAGGGCCCATATACTTTCTCTATCGGAGATGTATCTGGCCTTGGACAATACAAGCGAGGAGGAATGTACACGCAAGTCAAGATGCCAAAGTTCATCGACTTCAAGCCCATATCTGTCGCCCTCAAGAATCCAGAATTCCTGATCTCAGACTACGCAAAATTCGACCGCCCACAACAGCTACATATTGGATTTCAAGCTCTGCATGCTTTCGCCGAGCAACATGGAAGACTTCCAAGACCACAGAATAAAGATGATGCTGCTATTGTGTACGGATCGGCGAAGGCGTTCGCCGAGCAGGAGAAGCTTGACGTCGACATCGACGAAAAACTTCTCGCCGAACTCAGTTACCAGGCTACCGGTGACCTGAGTCCTATGGCAGCTTTCTTTGGTGGCCTTGCTGCTCAAGAATGTCTGAAGGCCGTATCTGGAAAATTCACCCCCATCAACCAGTGGATGTACTTCGACTCTTTAGAATCATTACCCACCAACTCTCCGCGGTCCGAGGAACTGTGCAAGCCCATCGGCTCCCGGTATGATGGGCAGATTGCTGTTTTCGGTCGAGAATTCCAAGAGAAGCTCTCGAATATCAACCAATTCTTGGTTGGCGCAGGTGCGATTGGTTGTGAGATGCTGAAGAATTGGGCTATGATTGGTCTCGCTACTGGTCCCAAAGGCGTGATTAGTGTTACTGATATGGATTCCATCGAGAAGAGCAATTTGAATCGACAATTTCTGTTCCGTCCGAAAGATGTTGGTCAGCTAAAGAGCGAGTGTGCCGCTGCCGCTGTCCAGGCAATGAATCCTGACTTGAAGGGCCATATCGTAACTCTGCGAGACCGGGTTGGGCAAGACACAGAACACGTCTTCAACGAAACTTTCTGGAACGCCCTCGATGGTGTCACGAATGCCTTAGACAATGTTGACGCCCGTACCTACGTGGATCGCCGATGCGTGCTCTTCCAAAAGCCTTTGTTGGAGAGTGGTACTTTAGGAACGAAGGGCAATACTCAAGTTGTTATTCCTAGGATGACGGAATCGTACTCCAGTTCCCAAGATCCTCCTGAGCAATCATTCCCGATGTGCACTTTAAGGAGTTTCCCCAACAAGATCGAGCACACAATTGCCTGGGCTCGGGAACTCTTCGAATCATCATTTGTCAAGCCTGCCGAGACTGTTAACCTTTATTTAAGCCAGCCAAATTACGTCGAGACGACTCTGAAGCAAGGTGGCAACGAGAAGGGGACGCTGGAGATGATTCGTGACTATTTGGTCGAGGACAAGCCACTCAGCGTGGAGGATTGTATCAAGTGGGCGCGTCTGCAATTCGAGAAGCAATACAATAACGCTATTCAACAGCTGTTGTATAACTTCCCGAAAGACTCGACATCGTCAAGTGGGCAACCCTTCTGGTCAGGACCTAAGCGAGCTCCGGACCCATTGAAGTTTGACCCAAAGAATGAATACCACTGGACTTTCATCGTTGCGGGAGCCAACCTTCATGCTTTTAACTATGGTATCAATACCAAAGGCATGGACGCTGCTGTCGTTCAAAAGGTTTTGGACAACATGATAATTCCTGACTTCTCACCTAACTCAGCCGTCAAGATACAAGCTGATGACAGCGAGCCAGTAAGTAACTCTATCGCGGATGTGAGAACGATACTAACGGCTCTAGGATCCAAATGCAAACACTTCCAGTTTTGACGATGGCGAGGAGTTGAAGCAGATTACCGACAAGCTGCCGTCTCCGAAGCAATTGGCTGGCTTCAAGCTAACACCTGTTGAGTTCGAAAAGGATGATGATACTAATTACCACATCGACTTCATCACTGCTGCGAGCAATCTCCGCGCCGAGAATTACAAGATTGAGCTTGCTGATAGACACAAGACGAAGTTCATTGCTGGAAAAATCATACCAGCCATCGCTACCACCACAGCTCTTGTGACTGGTCTAGTGATCTTGGAGTTCTACAAGGTCATTGATGGCAAGGATGATATTGAACAATACAAGAATGGTTTCGTAAACCTGGCTTTACCATTCTTTGGCTTCTCAGAACCTATCGCTAGCCCGAAGTCAACGTACAAGAGCAAGGACGGAGATGTTGCTATCGACAAGATCTGGGATCGCTTTGACATCGGCGATATCACTCTACAAGAGTTGATCGACTTCTTCGAAAAGAAAGGTCTCACAATCACCATGCTCAGCTCCGGTGTCAGTCTTCTCTACGCAAGCTTCTTCGGTCCAGCTAAGCTCAAGGACCGATACGCAATGAAGCTGAGCGAGCTGGTCGAGTATATTTCCAAGAAGCCAATTCCTGACCATCAGAAGGCCGTTATCTTCGAGGTCTGTGTAGAAGATCAGACGGGCGAGGACGTGGAGGTTCCGTTTGTCACCGTAAATGTACGCTAAGTACGTGATGGATACCATGCATGAGCGTAAATGATGAGGATGATGGATGACTTGGTGTTATTATGGTGGACAATGTTTTTATGGCCATGGGACCTAGAGAGAACGTACACTGCATTTTCACAGACTGCGATGAGGAGCAAAGCCGAGCGAAGCAAAAATAGAAATGCGTTACTTTTAACCTAACCCTCCCTCTTCCCTCTCCAAGGATTTTCAATCCGCACCTATATTGTTTTATTTCCATTTCCTCTCAAAGGAGGGATTTTTCCAAATCTAGCAGTACATACCCATCGCGACAGCTCTTGTTTGCAACTAACATTTGGCCTTGAAGTCATAGGCTCTAATAAATATCCAGCTTTGCTTTCTACAAATTCTCGTTTACCGTTTCTCAATGCAGAAATTTTGGCCCATTTGTGTTGGCCTATTGCGTAGTTCCTGCTTCTTGCAGTAGTACTTTCCTCACCACCTCTCGTAGCTTCCCAGAACGACACGACCCTCTAACCTCACTATAGGTCCTTTCCTTCAAATCCTCGCCCATTTTCAAACTTCTTTCTTCCCCAACAACCTCACCCCCCGCAGCCAAAGATCTCCGCCAAACTTACCTCAGTTCCATGCTTAGCATGGTTAGAGCCTCTCCATTGCAGATTCCATTCTATGGGACGGTCGAGCACGCTCTTGGACTTTGACGCCGTAAGATGCTGCCTCACTATTTTCTCATGACGGTGAGGATGGGCTTGGTGAGGTTTCTTGACCTTCTTTTTTCTTTTCTTGTTTGATTGAGATGTGGATAGAGGTTTTGATGATGCAGAGTGAGTGATAGTGGTGATTTTTGAAGGGGGTGAGATGTTGATGATAAGATAGGACTAGTATGAGCGAGAGGAGCTCTATGGCATCGAAATAAATAGCTATTTTTCGCCCGTGCACCAACACCTTTCGAACTTGATTAGTAGCACGATCAACTCAAAATACTTCTCTAGAAAATTATATTATTATTTAAAAGTACATGATCGCTTATTACTTTAAATCTAATAAAATCCTACGTCATTGTGCGGAACGGTTACAGACTGTGAAGTCTTAATTCAGATGCCAAGATCGGCCACTCTTTTCGGCATGGGAGAGAGGAGATCGGAAAGATAACTCGATGCCGACGAATAATGCAACGAACATAAGGTGAGTGATAGTTCTACTGGAATAGGTGAGATGCTGATATGAAATTAAGAGGCGAGGATGAGGTGATGGACTGTTGGTGGAGTACGAGGAACCACCAAGCCTTTGTCACCGCTTAAGTAATCGCCCCGCAGGGCTTGGTGCACCACGTTCCGGGCCCTGTCAGCAGCTTTTCTAGTGGGCCATTACAAGGGCCTTCATCCACTGCCGTCATCATTAGCAAGCACCCCTGCCAAAATTATCAACCATCTTCAAATCAACAATAGCTTCACCCCTCTCCTCAGAACAACGACGCAACGCAACTTTCACTCTTCACGGCCTATTTAATGCTCGCTCGCGCCCGACAGATAGCTGCACAGTTCAGTCCCATCCAAAATACATCTGCAAATCGTCTATTCTCAATGAGCAGGACAGTAAAAATGGTCAGTAGAATATACCCCGCGTTCCTAAGTCGAGCCTTGGATACGACGTGCAACAGACATTGAGAACAGAGCTGATGAAAGAGATGACAGGCAGAAGAGAAGATCACGAATTGGGTCGCGCCAGGTGATAAAAGTGGGGAGTTTAAGAGGGGACAATCACAGTTCAGGAATTGGATTAAGAAGGGTGGAGAGTTTCCGCCAGAGAAGGGACGATATCATTTATACGTATATTTCCCTTCCTTTTTCTGTACTTTATCCTTTCCATTGCTCTTAATTCTTAAGCTATTTTGGATCCTGGAAACCTTATGACTGCAGGAGAGTTTCTCAGAAGTTTGTGTTGACTCGAAATTAAATAGGTATCCTACGCCTGTCCTTGGGCCCACCGAACCCTGATAGTTCGCCAGCTCAAAGGCCTCGAATCCATCATTCCCTTCACCTCAGTTCATTGGCACATGCAAGAAAAAGGCTGGCGATTCGCTACCTCTTCCGACAACGACGCTCCTGGCGACAACGTAACCCCAGATCCAGTGAAGGGACATGAAGAGTATAAGCACTTGAGAGATATCTATTTCCAGGTAGATCCGGAGTATAAGGGGCGTTTTACCGTGCCTACGCTTTATGATGTGAAGCAGGGGAAAATTGTCAGTAACGAGAGTAGCGAGATTATTAGGATGTTCTATACTGAGGTTTGTCTTCCTCCTTCGCTAATTGCTTCCCACCTCTTTCCTTCTTAAGCGAGTCTAGCTGAGATTGGGACAACATTTGCTAACGTTACAGTAGTTCGACGACTTACTCGAGGAGAAATACAAGAACGTCAACCTCTTCCCTACTAATCTTCAGGCCGAAATCGAAGCTACAAACGAATGGACATACAATGACATCAACAACGGCGTCTACAAGTCCGGCTTCGCCACCACGCAAGACGCATATGAGAAAGCTGTGGCTACGCTTTTCAACAGTCTTGATCGAGTCGAGAAGCATCTTTCTGAGACGGAAGGGCCGTTTTACTATGGAAAGGAGGTTACGGAGGCGGATGTCAGGTTGTACACAACCATTGTGAGATTTGATGTTGTTTATGTACAGCATTTCAAGACCAACATCAGAGATATCCGATCGGGCTATCCACACATCCATAAATGGCTTAGACATCTTTACTGGAATGTCCCAGCATTCAAGGATACAACCCAGTTCACGCATATCAAGAACCATTATACTAAGAGTCATACTCAGGTAAATTCTTCTTACCCATCTCTCACGGTTGAGAAAGAGGCTAACGAGAACAGATCAACCAATTCAGCATCACGCCTGTGGGTCCCGAACCACCGATCCTGAAAGAAGACGAGGAGGTTCCGGCAGTGATGTTTGCGTTGAAGGCTGCAGGAAAGAAGTGAGTTGATTCGAAGAGCGTTCCTGGCTTAGGTTTGAGGCATAGCATAGCATAGTATTTTCAATTGATGATCATCGAGAAACGTCTAGTGTTCTTGTAGGATTTGTTAGTGTTGTCTATTCCTAAGCCAAGTGGTCCTTGTGGAGAAAAAAGCTTCTCAGAGGGTACGAATTGCGAAAGCATTATAATTACATGAATATTCGAATTTTGTTAAACCTTTTTTTCTCGACCCGGTTTAGTAGCTACTTCTCAGATAAGTCACTCCGCATAAGTAATTGCACAGGAGGGATGTTCCATTGGAAAGAGAAAGGTATCATTGAGGCTAACCTACAAATCGCTATGCTACAAGAAGGTTTAATAATCAACAAACAAAAGAGATGCAATCTGAATGAGGTCTATGCTCGCGCAAAATCCAGACTGGGTATGGGTATAAAAACAGAACCACGAAGTAACCACGCTTTCCGATCCCAAAGTTGTAGAGTAGCCCGCAAGCAATGCCAATGCAATCTCAGCAAGCAAAAGCAGCCGTCCTGGAAAATCGGTACGCCTCGCCCTAAAGTCTAAGCACACGAAATGAAGTCTCTTCGCCTCTCTTCTCTTACACAATCACACAATGAGGTTCCCGTAATTTAGGCAGCTTAAGCCATCAGCTGCTCCCCCTCATCCAACAGCTCCGTAATCTTGCCCAAGTTCTGAATCATGCTCAGACCCTGTCCCACCAATAGCAACTTCTCCGCATTAGCCGGCAATCCTAGATAAGTAGGTGGTTCTCTCTCTGGCAACTTCTGGATCCAGTCCGTGAAGTCTTTCAGAGTAGTCCCACTAGGCACGACCAATCCGCCATCGACGTCCGAGCTTCCATTTCCCGGGATGCCTTCGACGAGTTTGTGGCCGATGTCGTAGGCGTAGGGTGTCAGGAATGAGTTCACGAGTTGAGTGAGACGCATGAAGTCGCCCTCGTCGTCGATTTTCCCGCCGTAAGTTTCGATGATCAAGGTGCGGATCATGTCCCATGGGAGGTTGGAGGGCGCGACGTTGGTGCGACCCATGGCGACGGTTTCGACCCAGGTATCGATGATGAATGCTGAGCATTCGTACTAGGGGCTGATTAGTTTGTGCTATTGTAGGGAAGTTGTGTGGTGCTTACATCACTATCGTTGAATTCCCAGAAGCCCTTCCATCCAAGACTAGGAGCATATCTCAATCGTTCTTGGACCACAGCATGTAAGAAAGATAGAAGAAGATACAGCCGAGTTCTCTCGACAGGATTCTTGGTTGATCGAGTCGAAAGAGAAGCCATTGAATCTTTCATGTTTGCCCTCACACCAGCTGGTTGTTCATACATCAAGACACGCGAAGCTCTCAGTAGGTTGACAGGGATCTTTGGACTCGACTCCAGGGACAAAAATAATCTGAAATTTGCATGAGGTTTGAGAGAGTCCATGCGCTTTTCAAGACTCTGCAGCCAGGTTGGAGCAAGGTGGACGTTCTTGACTAGAACCCAGGAACCATTCGCGGCAGCATTGCTAATAGCCTTATCAGCGCTTGTAAGACCTTCATTTGATCCCATCGCAATGTTAGTGCATGCAGCACGAGATCGTTCGACCAAGTTGTCGACTTTGTAACTCGCGTCGAATCCAGGGCTTGAGCATAGTGCAATCGGGCGGCTTGCGGAGACTTGATCAACCGTTTGCTTGAGATCCTCGGCGGTATCAAGAAGGCTAGAGCCAAAGACAGCAGTGACGAAGCGCTCGGCAGCAGGCACAAAACGATCAAGACGGAAGAGCTTGACGAGGAGTAAAGAAAGTAATTCTTGGTCTCGCTTCTCCATTCCAGCCTCCCAGATTTGAGGAACATGATTCTCTCCAACCTCCTCAAATAGGAAACGATCCCAGTCAGCCGCAGGTATTGATTCGAGCTTGCCCTTGAATACGGGAAGTCTTGATGCTCTGGCCAAGACCTCAATCTTCTTGTGTGATTCGGTCGAGACATCAGTACCCTCAATGCTTTCATCAAGAATGATGTCGATAAGACTCTTTTCCATTTTATAGGGGGCAGCTTGAGCGAGAAGCATTGCGAGGGTGATTCTATCCTTCTGGAGAAGGCCAAGTGATGTTCGCTGGTAGGTAGTGACGAATAGATCTTCGATAATGATATCTCGGCGGACGTTATGGTTCGTCTCGTTGGCTAGCCGCCTGTTGTTGTGCAACACCGAGTGGAAGATGTCGAGGAAGTACTGTAGCGAGAATTGATAGAAGTGGTTGAGGTAGTGCAACTGCTCAAGTACCGCAAAAACCGCACTACAAGATCGGGCGATGATGTTGTATTGTAGGGTGATCTCATCGACTTCTGCCATGACGCCTTCTGTGTTGCTCATCTTGATTGAGATCTCAGCTGCTTCTTTCTTCAGTGTCTCGAGGGTTTCGATAACATTGTCATCATCAAGGATATTGCCACGAGACTCATTCAGGGCTTGAAGCAATCGTTTCTCCAATTGTCTAAGATGAACCTTAAATTCACCTTGAAGCTTGATGAGGTTCGATCTGCGCTCATCAACATCTGGTCGTTCCGATTTGAGAACATCGTTCAACGATTGTGTTTGCAAACTGCTCTGAGTGACAGTGAAGTTAACAAACGTAGTACGGCTGCAAATATCCGGTGCAAAGGTTGCTGATGGATCCCTGGTTGAGAGATATATCTTGAAGGCTGGCGAGAAATCAATCTCTTGCTTGCCAAGTTGAATGAGAACGCGGCCACCAGTCTTTTGATACTCCTTATTCAGTACGTGATTAAGCACCGGATCAAGGTACTCGGCATCTTGGATGAGGATCGGGTTTCCGAACCGTAGTGAGCTTTCCAATTGCTTCGTGAAAGAGTCGTCCAAAAAACTTGTAACAGTAAGCCGTCTTTCCTTGCTCTGCTTTTGCAGGAACTCCGTCACCCGACCAGAAGGATCAATGATTAGAGGATACCGGTTGAAGCGCTTCAAGATGATCGCATTCTCTGTGCAAAGATCGTCCACAGGCAAAGAGTTCTCTTGCCATCCAAGTCGTTCGTCAGCGGTAGACAGGTATTCGGTGACTGGATTGTGTTGCTTGAAGTTGATACCTGAAAGTTGAAGTTGATGCAACCAATCCTCCATCATGTTCTTTCTGAATTGCTGATCGTACAGCCCACTGTATGCTAAGAATGCTGCAGCAACAAGGACGTCTCCAACAAGAGTTCCGATTTGGGTCTCAAAAGATTTGCTACCCTCCTCCCAACGTGTTCTCTCTGAAGAAAGACTGTCGAGTAAGCGAACGCTTCGATCAACTTTAAATTGCACCCGAGACATCTCAGTCTTGATTGCCTGTGTCTCACTGATAAGCGCCGCATATTCGGTTTTGTAGGTTGCAATACTCTGTTCAAGAGTATTGATGGTATTTTCGACAGCTTGAGCTTCAGCTTTTGTTTGCAAGGCTTGCTCTTCCAACATTCCCACTTCTTCTCTTAGAGGTCCTACACGGTCGAGAATCTCCGAGTAATTGACCTGAGCTTGTACCCACTGCACAAGAGGTCCACAGGCCTTACTGGCGCGATTGACCTTCTCGTAGGTAAAATCGTCATTGGATAGATATTCGTTGCGCATCTTGATACGAAGATTCTTCGTCATCTGCTTCTCGTTGTCGTAATTGACGATACTGGCAATGAAATCATCCTTTCGAACGATAGCTTGTACGGTTTTCCAACTATCAACTTTGTGCCCAAGCAGGGTACAAACAGAATCGAGCGCAAGCTTGACACCTTGAGGAGGATTACCCATGGACCTGACTTCAGTCAAGTGTTGTCGTTTGATGTTACTGACACTCTTCTGGGCTTCCAAAACGGCAGGCTCAGCGTTGGCCAAGTCGGTCAAGACTAGTTCACGTCGTTGCGCAACTTCAGCTTCCTGTTTTTCAAGAGCAGCCTGGATTTCAAGAGATGTCGTCTTCCGCTGTTCAGCTTCTCGCTGGTCCGCAACCATACGTTGAAGCTTCTCGTTTGCTTCGGCGTCCTTACGTTCAAGCTGGCCTTTCTTCTCTGCGAGACTGACACGAAGATCTCGCACCTTATCCACGGTATCCCGCAATTTCTCGAGACCAACGTTCAAATGTCTCTGTTGTTCCTCGAGGTCTTCACGCTTTTCGTTGTAGAGCTTGACATATTGAGCTACAAAATCCAAGAAGTGGCGAGGAGTCAAGAACGTCACTCGGTTCTGTTGCTTCAGGAGCTTGATGTTGAAACGTTGAAGCGAGTAGTGGATATACACCATGGAATTGACGACTGCCTCGCGATGAGAAGCTGGCAGATTTAGGTCGCGGTAAGCAACCGGGATGCTGTCGGGCGCCGTGAAATTTGGTCTGTCAAGATCGACAGACTGTGTGAGCTCCGTACCAACCTGGAAGAGGGCTTGATCGGACCAATCACCAAACCAGTTCAATACGCAACGATTGAAGAGAGCAGGACTCGTGGCTGCTTTCGAGGAGAGCCCGTCTTCAGGCGGATTCATGGTGAAGACAACGTGTAAGTTCTTCACAATCTGTTGTGTAAACCACTTGTACAACTCTTCTTGAGAGTCTAGGAGAAGTCCTTGTCGCTGTGCGCCTTCTTTGCAAGCTGTCATCAAAGATGCGAGTTCGTCGCCCTCGAAGAGGCCAGGCACCTCAGCGTTTGCCAATAATGTGTTCATCCTCTCGAGGAAACCAGAGTCGAGAACATTTGACTCATCCATGATAAAACAGATTTTCTCACCCTTGCATCCAGAACGACGAAGCACGTCTCGTAAATCGTCGTCGAAATCCTCTGAAGAATATTTTCCGTGGACCTTAATTTGGAACACTTTCAAGCCATTCATCCAAGCCACGAATCTGGAAAGTGTCGTCTTGCCACTGCCACTAACTCCAATCAAAATCAAATGTCCTTGTGGTTGGCGGAAAACACGATCGATACGGAGAACATGCTCAAGGACATCATTGAACAAGATCAATGGAACATCAACCTCTTCCTCACAGAACGTCTTCAGTCTAGCCTTAACGAACTCGCGCAATTGCTCTCGGTCAACAGGTACATAGTTCTTGGATAACCAGTTGGAGAACAAAATTGGACCTCCAAGGGCCTTATCTTCTTCGATTGTTGGGAAGAATTCGAGAGCGATGCGATTGACTGCCTCATTGGTCCATTTACGTTCCTCTTCTGCTACGAGACGATCCTGGAATAGACGCAGAGCTTCATGGGCCCAGATACGTACAAGACCTTCCACTGATAGAGTCTCCAATGGTCGAATGGCTTCGTAGATACCTCGCACCCATCGAGTAAGTTCACGAGGACTGTAAACATAATGGGGTTGGATCTTGGGAGTGAAGCGTTGCTGAGATTCGAGGTAAAACTTCACCATAGATTTAGTAAGCGATTCGGCGTATCCTCTCAGCGATGGAATAATTTTGAGAACTGCAGTCGTAAATGTGCCATAAATTTGTTGAAGAGATAGTTCTCCCGGATAATCGACCATGATAAGAGGGGCATGTCGTAAAAATCGGGCACCCATCGGTGTTCGTCCGGCATCCGTAGGAGGATTGCAAGCACCAACAAATTGAATGCGGTCGAGAGTGACCCAGGTCTTGTCTGAAGTTCTCCAGAATCCGTTTTGCTCAACCAGTTGTCGTAGGAAAGAAATAGCCCTCTGAGTGCCATACTTATCAGGAGCTGGCAGGTTTATTTCGTCACAGAACAATACCAGCCATCGACCAATCTGAGTTGGGGACAAGATAACTCCGTTCAATGTCTTCTTATACTCGCAATATTGTTCGAAGGTCTTGATGAGTAGATCTGGTGTGGT
This sequence comes from Mollisiaceae sp. DMI_Dod_QoI, assembly GCA_009613015.1. Classification (NCBI taxonomy): domain Eukaryota; kingdom Fungi; phylum Ascomycota; class Leotiomycetes; order Helotiales; family Mollisiaceae; species Mollisiaceae sp. DMI_Dod_QoI. The sequence continues at coordinate 24,415 of VXCB01000223.1, forward strand.
AGCGCTTGAGAAGTTCAGGCCCACGACTTCCATGTTTGGCAGTTTACGCAGAGCGCTGAAGAGAGTCATTGTCTTTCCGGATCCGGGAGGACCGCAAAGGAGCAGAGGCTTATGCTCTGCAAGCCAAGAATACAAAACATCCTCATGTCGTACCGTATCAAGAGTTGGAATGACAACGTCTGTTTGTGTAATTGAATGTGTATTAACTTCAATGCTTGGTACTGAGTTCTGCCACGAGGACCATTCGGCTTTTGGTAGGGTGACATCGAAATCGATGAGAGACGAGGTATTTCCAACAATTGGATTTCCAAATGTAGCTAGGCCTGCGAGACAGTCGCCAAAGCTCTTACGATCTCCGAGAGGACAGTCACCTGTCAATGACCAGACCAGAGCCAGTAGAAGTTTCTTTGCTACAAAGGACTCGACTTGCTCGGGATCAAGAGGGAAGTCGACATGCTGAGCATTGTACTCGATGATATCACGAACGCTTTTGTTGAGAAGGGAGAATAGCGTGCTCAAAACTCGTGCGATGGTGAACTCCATGATGTGGTTGAAGCCTTCGGCACGTTCAAGAGCGTTAGAGATGAAATCATCCGTGGTTAAGAATGCTTGAAGCAAATCCGCTACTTGCGCTTGAATGGCGAGGGCTTTGGCGGCTGACTGGCCAGTCGCCACTGTGTCCTCGTCAAGGTCTTCAAATGCGACAGCTCGAAGTGTGTTCAAGTAATTAGAAATCATCATGGTAGAAGTCACCGTATCTTCACTAAACCAAACCATACCACATCGACTGACAGTAGCTAGGGTTGCGTACTTTAATGTCTCGACTTCGAACATGATTCGGACATTTGATGGCAGATTAAGTCGCTCTCCGTTTGGTAAGGTCAGCAGTTTGTTGTCATCGAGCACACTGTTCAGGTTTTCTACCCATTCAGGATCGACGTCGCCGTCAAAGACAATCCAATGTCTCTTGGACTCCTCACCACGTAGATTATCAACAATCTTACGTAGAATGCTTGTGAATAGTCCGTCAGTCCACTCACGGGTAGTCGAGTCTAGATTACCATAGAGTGCTTCCTTAGACATGACCTTGGAGTCAATGATATGACAAACACCTTCGACGCCCTCGACTTGTTGCAAGGCTTGTAAAAGAAGCTTCCATGCAACTGATTTGCCAGAACCCGAGTTTCCTACCATCATTACACCATGGTGAATGCCTTGTATTTGGTAAAGCTGCAGTATCTTCGTCATCCAGGTCTCATTAACGACGAGGTGCCGCTCTTTAGCAATACTGTGGATCGCCTCCTGCAATTTCTCCAGGCTGGCCGGTACGTAATCAACACCAGGGAACGACTCGGCTTCTATAGCTCTCATAATCTCGACATCGCTCTTGATCAATTTGGGTGCGATGGTTTCTCGAATGCTTTGGACGATGATTTGAGGTTCAACCTCTTCCTCGGGACCAAGATCACCTCCCGAATTGGTCAATCGAGCACGCTTGAGACCTCCTGAACTAACAAGCACACTCTTCAGAGCACGAAGTCCGAAATCATAATGAGCCTGCTTTGAAAGCTTTGCAGCACAACTATCAAAAAATGGCACTGTTTGCTTTGACAATTGCTTGGCTTGGTTGAAACCTTGGGAATACAGCATGACTTCGGCAATCAGTTCTTTATCAGGCTTCGACATCGCGACACTGCGAAACAACTTCTTAAGGTTGTCTGGAAGATTAGATCGCCCAGCGTATCCTGGGTTCATGGTGATGAAGATTCCCGTGTTGGCATTAACACGAAGCTGTCGACCAACCAGTTCAATTTGGGCCTTTTCGTCCTCTATGCCTTGCTTCAAGCCAAGCTGAATGTTCTGTACCTGTTGCGAAACAGCGGACAGAATTCGCTCTTCAAGACGATTGAACTCATCAAAACATCCCCAAGCTCCGACTTGACAGATACCGAGGAAAATGCGACCCATGGCCTGGAAGTCAAATGTGTCATCGCAACAGAAGACAAGAGTAAAACGTCCAAGTTGTACACCAAGGGCCTTGACTGATTCCGTCTTACCAGTTCCTGCAGGTCCGTACGGAGAACCACCCAGCCGCTGGCAAAGTGCTTGTGTCAGGGTCAAGAAACAGCGATCAGTGAGTGGTGTGCGAACAAGACGCTCCGCAACACCTAGATACTCAAATCCATAGTTCAGTTTGGCATTTGCCATCTTGATATGTAAACGTTGAAGGAAGTCTCCCTCGGATTTGTAAACATATCTCATCTGGAGAAGCCACATGTAGTGGTTTGGTGTCGTGGCATTTAGCTTAACAAGTTTTTCAATAACATCTCGCTGATGAACGCATTCTGTGATGAGATGTTCACATCGCTTGCGTTGGATAGAATCAAGGTCGCCAAGCACAGTAGATGCAAGAAGGCGTAGGACTTTGACCTCTTGATCGTAGAGATTTTGCAGATTCGAACCTCCAGCCTCGAGAGCCTTTTCAACCGTCGAGGTCCAGACTGCTTGGGTAGCCAAGACGACAATCTGACTTGGGTACGCAGAAATGTATTCATTGAGAGATGCCTGGTCAACTTCTTGGGACGTGAAAATTGGCTCGTACTGTTCGATAGCCTCAGCGAGGAGCTCAGCAAGAGTAGACTTCATGCTATTCTCAAGCAAAGCCAGCCAATCGTTAATTTTAGGCGTCTTGATGAGAGAAATTTCCTTCTTTAGACGAACTTCCTCTCCTTCCTTCGACGTAAAGCCCGATATGAGATGATCTTCGTCCATGATAAGTCCTGACAGACCGGCAAACATCTTCTTGAAGTGTTTGGCAATGCGCAATGTATCGTTACTGTTTCCAATAATCTCAAGGAGATCTTCGTCACCGACAAAGTAGAATCGAGGGAAGGACACACGTTCTCGTTCAAGATACTCTCCTAGGGCTTTCTGAATCTTGTTCAACAACTCGGCTAGACGCTCTAAAGACTTTTGAACGCCGGAAATGTTGAGGACATCTAGGACAAAAGGTTGCTTGTAGACTTTCTTCATCACTGCAAAGAATTCCGAGTTGATGTTTTGGAACCTAGATGACTCGATCGGGAGTAGATGTTTGATATCTGCATTTCCTGTGAACACTCCTTCGAGATATACCCACTGTCGCTGGACATCAATCCATACATCAAACAGAACATGGACGCGGTTGAGCTTGTCCTCCCATGATGAAGCTTCTTCTTCGAACTCCTTATAGTAGGGAGAATGTCTCATGGCTTGCAAAGAGTTGAGGTTCTCGCTGCATTTAGCAAAGAGGTCGTCCCAGCCACGGATAAGGCGACATTTATTCTGGTAATTGACGAGATCAAGTGAGTAATTGGACCAGATCTCTCGGACTTGCTTCAGGAATTCTTCCAAAGCCATCTCACCCTGAGCTTGAGCAATAATATCTCGGATAACGACTTCACTGGCAGCCAAATTGAGATCCCACACATCTCCAAGAGTCATCGAGATAGGTGAATAGCGCTTTCCAGGTTTAAGGGCTTTGAAGATCTTGTTCCAATGTCGATCCCGGACAGCTTCAGATTTCAGATCGGTCAAAACAGGATTGACTTTGAGGAATTGACGCAGAACATTCTGGATATGCTCAAAAGCTGCATATTGTCTCATACGACTTGGCATCTCCTTTGTCATCTTGATCAAGCCGTCGATAGCTGACCGAAGCTTCCGTGGTTGGACGCTATTCCAGAGTGTCTCTCGAAGCTCATTCAAACTCTTCCAGATGGTTGATAGGGCGGCCCATACAGACTTGAAATCTTGAACTTCTTCTAGAATAGCAGTGAGAGCTGTGTCGGGGCTAGCAGGCAGATCTAAAGCTTCTTTTGCCCTCGAGACCATCTCTGATTCTTCATGAAGTCTTGAGATACGAGTTTCGAATGACATCAAAGTTGCTGATGCTACATCAGGAGCAATTGTTCCTGAGACTGGCTTCTCTTCGTTCCATTGGCTGATAATTTCTGCAATCTTGTCTCCCACAACCTTATCTTCTGCTGTGATCTTCGCCCGCAGAGCATCCGTCTGGTCCTGCACGATCTTGGCTTTTCTAGTGAGAATCTCGTTGAGAGCGGCCCATTCAGATTCAACCTGCTCAACGCCAAGCCAGTCCGCAGGGAATTGGTATCGTTGTCGAACCAGGGTTGTCTGGCCCTGCCTGAAGATCTCGACTTCTGGAGCCCATGCTTTGACTTTCCGTTTACAAGTCTGGACAATAGTGATGAATTGTACCGCTTGTGCTGTAGAAGTGGCCTCGAGGGATTGCACTTCAAGATCCTTTCGAGCCTTTTCAACTTCAGAATAGACCTCGCGAACGCGGTTGCCAAGTCGAACCGCAAACTTTGTCAGGATTTCATGCTGCCATTGGTCATATTTCGCATTGACCTTTGTCTGCACCTGGTCATAGTCGATAGTAAGATGACCAAATGATCGGCTGACCTCCGTCGTGTCGAAGGTCGATCGCGTCTTCCTAATCTCTTGAAGTAATTGGAGCCACTTCGAAAGTTGCTCCCCTAGAAGTTCATACACCTGCTCCGACTGAAGATCCCAGAGGGATTGAAACTGTAGCCATTTGTCGACATAGTTGCTAATTTCACCAAGCTTCGTCTCTATTGCGGTGTATACATGAGCTAAGCTATCTGTGCACGAGGCAGGAAGGTCAGTGAACAGACTTTCTGGGTCGCTTGAGGTAGTCAAAGTCATCTCGTATCTTGACGCCTTGACTTTCCTAAGATTGCAAACAACACCGAGCCAGTCGTGAAGTTGTGAAAACCAACTTGCTCTCGCATATTCCAAAGGTGGTTCCAGATATATGACTTGGTTGCGCATTGAGATTTCATGGACAAGACGTTTCAAGGAAGGCGCTTGATCGTCACCAGAGTTCGTTGTGCTACTTAGATGCTTGCGTCGACTATCATCATTGACACCTTCGGAACGCTGATTTTCAAAGACGTTGACCCAGCTTGCAATTGCTTGCCTTAACCGAACTAGCAATGTCGACTTAACGCGCGCGTTCATCTCTCTGACCCAGTATGCTAGATTCACGTAGTTTTCCAGATTCAATTGGTCAACAGCCATTTGGACGGTGTCAAGGCGTTGCTGAAAGGATGTAATGTCGTATGGGCAAGAATCTAGCTCCGAGAGAGCTTTTTGAATTGTGGTATTGATTGCGGCGAGAGTTGCTGTCTTGTTCTGTAGCAAAGAGACCGAAGCAGCGAATTCTCTTACGAATTGCACATGCTTACTCTCATTGCGGCTGTTGATGGCATGGTCAACCGGTCCGTTCGTATTGTATGGTGGCTTGATATGTAGGTCGAACGAGTGGACGAACGATTCCCACTTCAATGGTACACCTTTCGATATCAGGGCGTATACCTCATTCTGATAACCGCTCAACAATATAGAAACGTCAGACATTTGGGCGATTTGTCGGCTGGTCTGAGCGAACGTTCTTGTGCTTTCCATCAGGCTGACAGCGTAAGGATAAACTCGCTTGGCCTCTTTGGAAATGTTGTTGATTGAATGGGGAACGGCGTAGTTGAGCCATAAGAGATTCCGCGTTTCCTTAAACAACGCGATCACTTGAGGGTCGAAATTAACGGCCAATTCGAGCGCATAGTTTGCTGCACGAATCTTGTTGATATTAAAAAGGCGACCAGCAATAGAAATTTGCTTTCTCTGAACATCGTGTAGCCATGCTTCAAAGATAGGCCGGGTGTCCAGCTTCTTACGGAAAAGATTGCTTTCGCTTTGAAGCTTTTGTCCCTCGGAGTGAAGTGCCCAATCGTTTCCAAGCACGTCTTCAACACGCTTCATATACCCGTCAAGCTGTCTCTCGATTTGTCGTGCCCAAATGATCGCACCGGATACCGGCGGCAAATCTCGCAATTGTGCCATGGCATGTGCTTCCGAGTGCCCATATTGCTGCTTAAAGCGCTCGTGAAGGGACGAGATGTCATGCTTGACATTATCAATAAGCTGAGTCTGATATTCAGTAATGGCACCACGAATTTTAGGTCGAACGAAAAGTGCATTGAATTTGGAAAACACTCGGAACATCTCGTTTGCAGTCTTCGCAGTGGCCAATCTGTCTCGTAATCGAGCTATGATGGAATTCTCCACCCGTGATGTACGCTCGTTGTAAGTGATCTCTGCTTGCACCCAACTCCGAGTACCCTCTGGAGTCACATCCAACAAATCGACGTTGTTCAATGCCGCATAGGCTTGTTGGACTTCTTCCACCGCGTCCACATCACCCATCTCTTCGACAAGGACCACGCCATTTGTAGTAGTTTCGCCGTCTCCGGTCTTGGGAGCCAAAACATTGACGATAGTCCTCTGAAGCTGCTCGTGATTGTCACGGAAAGTGCTGACATATTTCAAGCGAGCTTGAAGATCAGCATGTTTTGGCTGTATCTTAATAGGAATGAATTTCTCATTTCTTCGGCGTGTCACTTCTCGGGCGACATTGGTAAATTCCTTGACGTTCTCATCCCAGCTTTTCCAGATGGACTCAGCTGTTGCCATAAGATTCTTGAATTCCCGATAATCCAAGTGCATCAACGATCGCCCATGCAATAATGAGTGCAGTTGAGTGTCCAAATCTGCTGAAATAGCTTCCACAAGCGGTAATGCCCTTCGAATTGGATATGGACATATCCGCAACTTCTTGTTGAGATGTGCAAAGATCAGCGATATGGCATCTTGAATCTTAGGCAGAGAAGTTGCAGATAGCAATTCATCCAAAGGAAAGTCTCGCATGAGCTGGTTGTATTTCTGAACTTTCTCCATTGCCTCTTTCAATCCCGTATCAGCCGTGAAACTGACCGTAGCCTGGAACCGTTTGGCAGTCCGGAGGATCTCCATTGTAAGGGCTACACCCTCACTCCGAAGCTGAAGCTCGATACCTTCCAGTGCGGACTCCATAGATAGCCAGAAGTTGATCTCTTGTGTGGCAGTACCGCTGGCGGCATCTCTGGACATCTTCGTAATAGTCTGTATCGACTTGATCCATCCGTTGACTATAGATTGTAGGTTGTTGAGGAACGTGCTGTCTTGAAGAAGATTCGCTGGTACAAACTCGGCAGATGGCTTAAGATTCCGAGCCGTTGCCTCCTCCAAAGCATTCTGTATCATAGGATGTAGAGGCAGAATCAGGTCCGGGATTTCAATGTTTTGCTGGAGATGTAGCAGGCTCAGCTCCAACTCAGCTATCCTCTTCTTTGTCACTGGGATACCAGTCTTCGCCTCCACATCTGATCTACCTCGAACGCCATTGCTCGTATGCTGCGTCTTCGTGTATGCATCGAAGTACGGCGCCAGCGCTAGATGCAAGACTGAATGCAACACTTCGAAAGGACTGACAGAGCCACCGGCCTGTCCATTTGCAGTGCTGTTTAACGTTGCCACTCCGGGTAAATTAATAATTTGTACTTGAGCAGTAATGGGTATCGTGGGATCTATAGGGTACGGTCGTTTCAAAAGCGCGATCGAAGCCGTCGTGGAAGGTGAGAAGGAAATGTCGGCTGCGAGGGTATAGTTGTAAGTTACAGAATCTAAAAACATATCAGCCAATGTCATGATATTGAGGTAATAACCGTATACTAGAGTCGTCTATTACACCATCCAACCTTCCTGCAGATGCAATATCCTTTGTGACGTAAAGTGCTACCTGGTTCTCCGACGCAAATCGTGTACATCTTTGAATTGTATGTAGCTTCGAATCTTGCGACAGCAGACTCCCTGAACGCTCCAGCTCCTCTCGTGTAGCGCCTAAAGTGATTTCAAGGACACTTGTGAGATAGTTGACGATGACAGTCGCATCCACCGCAAATGCATCAGTCCCGTTTGTCTTAGGACTCCCTGGGCCGGGCGAAGTTACCAAGCTTTCCATCATCTTGCTCTTTATGAAGTTTGTTTAATTGCTGAAGGTATCCATAATCGTGTGTCTGATACCCACTGGTGGCAAAGTGGAATCAGCTGGACTCGTCGATGCGTTGTTGTATGATGGGAGATTGTTGATGTTCTGTCTGGATTCATGTGCAACTTCGCGTCGAATCGCGTATCAACCTAAGGTTGCCGACATGAGAGACGATTTCATCAACCCCTGACACGACCTTAGCGTGGTAAAATGCATGCAAAGGGGGTTGGAAAAGGCTCTACGAATAATTCTCCGTCAATCAAGTCTCAAAGCATGTGTGTAGCACAGTACAGGTTGTTCTTGCATATCCGCAACGGGTTACGCGTCATTTTATCTTAAAAAGTCACAAATTCATCAAGAGCTCTATTTCGAGCGCTCAGGGGCAAAGGAGTATTGAAGAGTCTAGGGAATCTCTCGTTCATATTACGTATAGTTCCATCATTTCTGTCTTTTAGGTATATCCATACCATCGAAATCCTGACAATGTACAAGAAGTCCTAGAATCAAAAGCGCCCCAGATGATGTACACAGAGCGGCTCGTCCTGTGGAGCTGTTGAGATCGCGTCTGAAGAGGTGTGTAAGAGTATGTAGGTTTATCGGTCCGTCATTTCGAGGTTCAGAGGGGAGAAGGGGCTGTGGAATGTTGTTGTCAGGGATGTCTAATCAAGACCTCTATCAGAGCCTGGCCCTCCTCCAAATGAGCCAACGTTCAGGTCTGAATCTGCTGCAATCATCTCTGCGAGAATATCGAGCACCGGTTTTGGAACTTTAATGCTGTCAGTTGCTGCGATTGTAATGAATGCGCCATGTTATACTCGAGCTCAGGAGCTCGGGATAACGAAGCCCGAAAGAAGTCAAGGTTAAGGAATGTCCAGAAGAGACTATGGAAACTTACCTGTCTTGTCATAAATCGTAATGAGATCTGATGGAGTCGGATAAACCTTCAATGCTTTATAGAAGCAAAGGGCAGCTTCAACGTTATCGGTGCCTATGCGCCGTTAGAGGGCAGGTCCTTGCATTTTGGAAAGCCAACATACCCTCCCCACTCAAACCCTCTCCTCTAGCAACTTCTGACATGAAGTACGCCTCTCTCTCCTCGACATCCGATGGGAATCCTTCCTCTTTTGCCTCTTCGACGGCTACCCTGATAGCTTGCCGTTGTCGTACGGTGTTGGCTTCCGCCTCTTCCTTTGCAGCCTTTGCTTGTCGTTTCGACTCCTTCTTCAATTGCTTGCGGAATTGGGGATCATTTCGACGTTTGTAATCAAAATAAAAGGCATAAGCTACGAGTAGACTATTAGTACGTTTCGATTCCAGTATCCAATGTGCTGGGCGAGGAAGCATTCATACCAATGAAACCAGTCGCGAATGTACCAACGGTAGCGGCCACAATTGTAGAAGTTTGCACCATTTTCGATAGTGCGGATATCGTCTGTAGGAAAATGATGCAAGTTTGTCGAGAAAGGCTTGACGGAAAGCTTGCGTTCACAGGAGAAGCTCGGGATAACTTTTTTTGAGTTTAGATGTTCCGAACATATTCTTTGAGGCGGCGACGGACTAGCGTGAGACATGCCTGGCGCATCATCCCAGCCCTTCCCGAGCACAGGCTCCATACCTAGATTAGAAAGTAACGAACTTGCTCACCTCGTACACCTACTCAGTCCCAATTGGCCATTTGCAGTATGTCAGAAGAGAAGAACAAGGGGATATCTCTTCGGACCAAGAGAAAAGGTCGCCCAGCAATAAGTGCACCGAAGCAGATATCTGGCCCGATACAACAGTTAGTCGGAGATGTGCCACGAGGCAACGGTGGTGGAAAGCGTTCTTTTGATGCACCACCTCCAAGACCGCAAGTTGGAGGAAAGGTATGTTTATATAAAAAGGCTTCACGATGGTCTGAGGCTAATTTGAATTCCCTAGACTTCCGATCTTGTGAAACGACGATATTCAACGCGATTCAATAACCTCCCCTCAGACTTCGACGCTACAGCACCTCCAGTTCCCTCCGTCCCTTCCCTACCTAATCAATATGCCACGACAAATGATCGCGGGCGTGGTCCGTCTCCCGCCAGAGGGCCAGGCTTGAACGTGGACATGAAGGCGTTACGAGATCCGAATCTGCGCCCCGAACAATACATGGCAGGCCTTCTGAGCGATGCCTCGGAGCAAGATATCGATGATTACCAACAAGCTCTGAAGAAGCTGCGGAATCGTGCTTCCACAGATCTCCAGCAGAATGTATACCAGAATCGTACCCAATTCATCAAGATTAGCAAGGAGGCCGAGAAGCTTAAAGGGGAGATGCGAGCTTTGAAGAATTTGATGTCAGAGCTCAAAATCAACACGACGGCCCTCAGAACTACATCATCTCAGTCTCCTAATGTCACCGATGGTTTCGACCAGGGTTTTCCTTCAACTTTGAGTAAACGGGATAAGCGAAGCTCTGTAGCTGACCGAACAGCAATGTGGAATTCCCAACTTCAGGCACTTTGGAAAACAGTTGAAGGGTCTCAAAAGTTCCTACCAGCACTACCCGGACGACATGTGGTACAGAATGCCGGACTATGGATCGAGCTGGACAATGCAACGTGGAAGTCTCGACGCGCAATGCAAATAATTTTGCTCAACGATCACCTGCTTGTTGCCTCGAGAAAGAAAAGGAAAATGGAAGGCAATGGTGATCAGAGGCAAGCACCCTCGAAGCTCGTGGCGGACCGGTGTTGGCCTCTACTGGATATTGAAATGGTCGACTTAGCTGGAACAAGTGAGTCGACAAGCTCAAGGAATAAGGTTGCCGATGCCATCATGATCAGAGGAGTTGGACAAGAGTCATTCACGTATCGAACCGAGAAACCAGACGATAATGAAAAATCATCCCTAATGATGAATTTCCGGAAAGCAGTAGAGGAGCTTCGAAAAGGTCTACGATCGGAGATGGAGTCAAGCAATAAAGCCAAAGAGACCATCAACTATTTTGCGTCACGAGACCCAGGCTTACTCAAGAAGACGGACCTACTTGAAACATTGTCAGATATTAAGGACATGCTGATAGAAGTAGATGGCAAACAACAGAATCTTCGATGGGTAGAAAGTCAGGTCGACGAACTCGACATTGACATCGCCCTTCAGCGCTTGGATGCTGCTGTGCTACGTGTTGAGAAGTTGAATGCTCTGGCGAAGGGCTTGAAGAGTAATGTTGTGGCGCAAGACTTTATCAGCTTCAAGGCCGATGAGAGAGCCACAAAGCTCGCGGGACTAATCACTCGTGAACTTGTCGACACTCATAATGAACCAAAGAAGACCAGGCGAAATGTCAGCTGGCTTGCTCGTCTTGGCTTTGAGGACCGCGCAAGAGAAGCATATTTGGAGGCACGTGGCAACATTATCCACAAAAGATCAAGGTATGTTGTCGCCACGTATAAATATTCGAGTATAAATATTCGATTTGCTAATCCTCCAAGACAATGTATATTCGAGGGTAACTTGCATCAATACATCTGGGAGCTGTCATTTGTATACTTCACGATCATCAAGAATACGGTGTCAACGTTTCAGACCTGTTTCCCGCCCTTATTAATGAGTGCGTGCGTCAAATGGGCTAAGGAACAAGTTGACACCTTTAATATTATTCTTGCAAGACAATTGAGCAGTACCGAGCGAGGTGGTGAGGTATGGAACTCTTGTATGGACCAAGCGAAAGAGCATGCAAAAATGCTTTCTGAGGTTGGCTTGGATTTCAAGAGCCTGGTAGGACACGATGTATCAGAGAAGGAACAGAACGGACCTGTCGGATTAGGCCTCATGTAGAATAGATATCTATAACTCTACAAGGCGCAGAATTCTGAACTCATGGTCAAAATAGGATGGGACTTGATTTTCTTTAAAAACGTACCCTTGGAAATTGCTCTTGTGCCTTCCCTCTTCGCCGCGCACGCTAGTGATGGCCTCGCATCATCACCGCTGCCAGGAGCTTCACCTCTTGGAAACCCACCACAACCCTCTCGATACCCAGTCGCGAAATTAAATTTCTGTTCAACCTTTGCTGCCTCGCGTACATAATTCGCGCCCACGCGAGATCCTCTTTTCCCACGAACCTTATCCATCCCGGTCTGGAAATTTTGCCTTTCGTCATTCAACAAGCTCCGCCCCACCATCAACATAAACAACTAGCGTCGCACAGTGATAGGGAATCATTATGGATACAAATATGGAGGATGTCGGCAGGGCGCCTGAGCCTACAAAGTTATCCCCAGCAACAGAGCCAGCCTCCATACCAACACTTGACGGGTGGATTGAGAGTTTGATGAACTGCAAGCAACTGGCTGAGGTCGACGTACAGAGGCTTTGTGAGAAGGTACGTGTATCCGCGGATTCAATGGTGTCATAAAGCTGGCGGGATGCCATCTAACTCAAAGTGGTGTTTGTTAACGCGCCTTTCAGGCACGAGAGGTCCTGCAGGACGAGTCAAACGTGCAACCTGTGGTAAGCCGGTCAACACCAGATCTTTGAAGGTGAAGTTAACAAGGTCATTAGAAATGCCCGGTGACTGTATGCGGGGATATTCATGGCCAATTCCATGATTTGATGGAGCTATTCAGAATCGGTGGACCCAACCCAGATACGAACTACCTCTTCATGGGTAGGCTCCGCCTGTCGAATTTAAGTGCGCAGAGACTGACTATTATCACAGGCGACTATGTTGATCGAGGTTACTATTCTGTAGAAACCGTCACCCTCCTCGTTGCTCTCAAGATTCGATACCCACAACGAATTACGATTCTCCGTGGTAATCACGAATCCCGCCAAATCACTCAAGTCTATGGCTTCTACGATGAATGCCTCCGAAAATATGGCAATGCCAACGTTTGGAAGTATTTCACAGATCTTTTCGACTACCTCCCTCTCACTGCTCTCATCGATAACCAAATCTTCTGTCTCCACGGAGGTCTTTCTCCAAGTATCGATACTCTTGACAACATCAGAGCCCTCGATCGTATACAAGAAGTACCACATGAGGGGCCGATGTGTGACCTTCTGTGGTCGGACCCCGATGATAGATGTGGATGGGGCATATCACCTAGAGGAGCGGGGTATACATTCGGCCAGGACATCTCAGAGGCTTTCAATCACAATAACGGTCTGACGCTGGTTGCAAGAGCCCATCAACTGGTCATGGAAGGTTATAACTGGTCTCAAGATAGGAATGTGGTCACAATCTTCTCAGGTAAGCAGGCTTGGACGCTTCGAGTAATATATCTGACTTCTGTAGCGCCAAACTACTGCTATAGATGTGGTAATCAGGCTGCTATCATGGAAATCGATGAGCACCTGAAATATACCTTGTAAGTATTCCTCGGTTAGGTTGGGTATTTTTCTAACTTAATCCAGCTTACAATTCGACCCTTGCCCAAGGGCAGGCGAGCCTATGGTTTCACGACGTTAGTTTTCCCTTCTCTTGTCAATTGGTCGAAAATCTAATTGGAATACAGGAACTCCGGACTACTTCCTCTAGATAAGCATCAAGACGGATCTAATGCCTCATTTGCCGTACCAAAAAGGTGCTACAGAAGCGATGAAAATTCCGTTCATGTATAAGATCTCAGGCGGTATTCTTGAGGAAGAAAACCTCCCAGGGAATCCGACAAAGAGTCAACCAGGTCCTCCGCGAGACTTTTGTAGACTTGCATTAGACTTTTCAATGAATGCAAAAGTACTTGAGATGCCGCCAGAAACTTCAGGTGCCGAATTTATTTGATCGATGCCGATACGTTTGGGCAATTGCCGATATGCTTCTCATTTGGACAAATGGTAAGGAAGCCGTCGTACCTTAATACTTGAATGGCGAGTGCCTCCTTCCTCTCGAAGTCCTTACCGACGTGCTTTCTCTGCAATCCCCTACCACAGCTCATGTGTTTCGTCTGAAGTTGTTTAGATTTCTCAAATCATCACTCTAGTCGAAACCCCAACCTTACAAGGTTCGTTTCGCATGATCCGATTCGGCTTGAATTTCTTTTTACGCTTCTAAACAGGATAAGGCGCCAAGCCAAGCTCTAGGTTTGCAAGGCCGAGCGTGTAGAAGAGCATGATCCAAGGTGTGCAATCATCCTGAAGTATGTCCAGCTACACGAAATCGTTTCCATCTAGTTTGGACCATGTCCCTCTCGCAGACGCACCGACAAAGGCTCCAGACGACAAGCCTCAGGTCCGGTTCTGAGGTGAAACACATGCAGCGACTCGTTGCCGGTGTTCCATACGAAGGTATGTTGTGCGCATCATTTGGATGAATGTTCCAGGCTCGTTTCCCAACCTGTACTTTGGCGCCTTCCCCCTCCATTGGGACTGATCAAGCTTTTTTTGGCAAGGTTTTGAAGTCCGCGATAATGAACATAAAGTGTTCTCGTCATCGGAAATGTTGATGTATGGCACGGCTCGTCAACACCCCAAAAAGGCGTGAAATCGTATCTGTACGCATTGGCTAAACATCGATCATGATATCTCGTATGGCCAAAGGCACATGTCTCCTGGCGCACATGTCGAATCCATCTCGCACCGTCGACGTCAAGCCGCTAAACCCTGAACGTGACGATGGATCGTCAGACGCGAGTGATTGGCCCTCGAGCGAGGAGACACCGATGCCGACTTCCAGACGGACTTCCACACCGTCCGCCGAAGCTGTCATTGGCCAACGATGCAGCGCCAGACCCATTAAACAGGGTAGCGCCACCGACCCCGATGCCCAGATCACGGGCCTCGCTCTCTGGATTCGCCGACCGAAAGTCAACATCAAGACTATTTGCCTATATGGTTGGAGGTGAATATAAGATCGGTGCTGCACTCGCTCCATGATGCGGCCCGTGTTAAATCGCGGTGCCCCTAGCCGCGGGAAAGATAAAGGTTGTTGTCGCCCGCCTTCGCTCTTCTCTTCTTTGACCAGTGCAAGGCTCCCTAGGTACAGTACTCACTTGTTGCAAGATATCACTGGGTCGACTTTGATCAGGAGACTCTCCACAACAAAGGATAGCACCACTTTGTTCTCGCAAGCCGAAGATCGATTTCACAGCAACTGTACAAATATCCACGATGTCGTCCCCCGGCGGAGTAAGCAGAGTGTTCTTCGAATCGATGCATACTTACTGACACTTTCTCAGCCGATGCAGCCACCTCATGGTCCTCCTTATCTGCCCACCACCGCTGGGCTGGGCGGAACTCCAACATTAACGCTCGATGTCCCTATCACCTCCATCTTTCTCATGCTCTTCACTCTGGGAGCAGCAATTCATATGGCCATTCTGCAAATCAACATGAAGCGAGGCCACAAGTTTATGATGTCCGGCCTCATCTTTGGTTTCTGCATGGCCAGGATCGTGACCTGCACAATGCGATTAGTCTGGAGCACCCACTTAACAAACGTCTCCGTTGCCATTGCTGCCCAGATTTTCGTCGCGGCAGGAGTCCTCATCTTGTTCATCGTCAACTTGGTATTCACTCAACGAATCATTCGCGCAACGCATCCTCATCTAGGATGGGCCAAGACCTTCTCGTGGACTTTTAACATCTACTATGCTTGCATTTTAGGGTTGCTCATTGCAATCATCACATGCACAGTACAGACCTTCTATACCCTCAACACCAACATTCGTCGAATTGATAGGGATGTCCAACTCATCGGTTCTACATTCTTCGCCGTGTCAGCATTCCTCCCTATTCCACTCATCCTCGGGAGTATCATCCTGCCCAAGAAGGTTCGCGTCGAGAAGTTCGGATCAGGAAGATTCAGAACTAAGATCTTCATTCTCCTCTTCTCGTCCGTGATCCTATCGCTTGGCGCAGCTTTCCGTGCTGGTACAGGATATGTCCCTAAACCACGTACCGATCCGCCATGGTACACTTCCAAGGCTTGCTTCTACCTCTTCAATTTTACGATCGAGATCATCGTGGTAGCTCTTTACGCTGTCATTCGTGTCGATAAACGATTCCACGTTCCGGACAACAGCCACGGTCCCGGTGATTACTCCCGCACTGCATCTACCAAGGAAGAGGAGAAAGAGACGGAGAAGAGACCTAGTCTTGCCGATAGAGTGTTGAGCGAAGAGCAGGTGTTTGACGACGACGACGAGACGCGAGTTGGAAGTCCGACCGAGAAAAGACAAGCGGATGCGGAGACTGGATTAGCCCAGCCTGAAACTACCAATTAAGATGGACATATTGTGCTTGCAACGGCGTTGGATTTGGTGCTACAAAAGATTCGTAAACGCATTTTAGAAGGCGTTACGGTCTCAATACCCTTGCGAGAATTAGCTCGCTTTCATTTCTATATAGTCTATAAGATACTATTTAATTGTAATAAGCAATACGTGACAGTATCGCCTGTGACAGTGTTGTACTCGGTCTGTTAATTTTTCACAATTACTTCGGGGACCAGCCTGGATGTCCCTCTTCGACTCAATGAGTATCGAGTGTCAATTCATCATCATATTTGGAAGTCGTGTCACACCCTTGAACATTTATTCACTTTTCCAGTGATCCCTCGCAGCCAAACAAGGACAAAATATGGGATAAAGAGGTGATTTCGGCTAATAAATAGAATTCCAATCCGCCTCAACAACAGTAGGCACGCTATTGTTATGTTAGCAGAGATTATGAGTACGCATTTTCATAAAGACTATTTTTGGAACATCACTGTCATTAGAACGGAGGTTAATCCTTTAAGAAGTCAGGTACATAAATGAAATTTGTCCGAATGGAGTCAAGCTTGTTTATCACTAGTGCCGCACCAGTGCTTCCTGGTGCTTCCACCACTTCCACCAGGGGTTGCAAGAATTCTGTGCGCACGGGCCAAAACACCACAATCACCAAATGTAAATATTAGAACTAAAACTACAATATCTCAACCATTTTACCACTTATTGCCTAGAATAGGACCTCCATTTGATCGCATAAGCTCTGCGCATCTTCTTGGCATATCAGCAATCCGATGCCGTATCTCCTCTAGCGTGATTTTGTCCCATTCCTCTTGTATCCCCTGCTTCATTTCCTCCTT
>VXCB01000224.1:0-41161 GCA_009613015.1 Mollisiaceae sp. DMI_Dod_QoI
TATTGATATTATCGAGAATAGCCTTTTGACGTTCCTCTGATGCTTTCTGTTCTCTTGCTCTTGCCAAAGCATTAGGCTCATTGTCGTCCGATGGGTTCCATCGAGAATAGAAGAACTTTGAGATCTTGAGTTGATCTTCAACCTCTTGTACTGTCCATTCATGGTACTCCTCTTCTCGAGTAAGTAACACCAAATTCTCTGCAATTCGTCCTCCATTTCTTGGGATCCATACGCCATGCTGGCGCAAGTAGTCTCTGAATTCTCGTAGCAATCTGACGTTTGCTAGTAGAAACAACTCCTTGGTCCATACAGCGAAATCTTCCTTGAAGTAATCCCAGAGAATGTAGTCGTTGTACTCTTGTTGCTCGTAGTACTCACGAGTCTCAAGAAGCATTCCATTCACCGTTTCCTCATTGTGATTTTCCTCGTCTCTGATATCTAGGTTCTTTCCCCATTTGTTCTTGTCATAGATGTAGGTGCCCTTGTAAGCTACGTTCGTAGGTTGGTTCGACATACTGGGGGTAGGAGTAGTGGTCTCCGAAGAGTCGTCGTCGTGGTGTGATCTCACCATAGCTCTGGTTGCGAAGAGCTAGTGTAGTCGTTGTGAAAAGTCGTAGTTTTGAGTAAGTGATGTAGGTAGTCGTATTTTGAGGAAAGTAAGTAGGAAAGTCGTATTGTGAAGGTAATGGGTAGCACCCTGGCGCAATCTCCGGCAAGTGGTTAACGGCGGGAGACTATTCAGTCGTAGGCACTCTTGTTCTGCGTGATAGACGCAACTTGTATCAAAGAGTCGAAGGGTAGGAACTCCTCTACTCGATCTTTGGCGCAAGTTCTCGAAAGCTCTATTGCAACACTAGAGTCACGTTTCCGTACGAAGTAAGCTTCGTACAGTCCGTCAGTATCCAGTAGTATTGCGCAACTTCCCTTAGCATAGACGTCGCAGGAAACTTTACGCACTGTAAAAGCTTCGGGTTTCTTTGCGCCGCTACCTCTTTCAGTATTGGTCCTAGCTGTTCTGTGGTTGTTAAACCACTGATCAGTGTTGGTATCCACACCAAGGATACCGGATCACATGTGATACGGCCCGAAACACCAGAAGTAAGGGTAGGTTTACTTCTATTGTTGATGTCTAAGGAACAAGTCTAGCTAGGGGGGAAAAAGCTTGAGGATATACCTCTTTGCGCTCGCCCACACTAATCCGAATACGGCTAGCCCGTTCGCTTAACTACCCACGTGACTTCCGTCTATGCTGACCTATGCCAACAGAGAGGCTTTGGACGGTCTTGAGAGGGGTGGCACGAACCCGATGACGTTTATGATTCGATAGTCAGCGAGACTTGCTGATGTTGACTAAATCAATCTTAAGAAGCTCAACTTATTTATAAATGAATTTAACTTGCATCATTAATATTAGATATATTATTTTCAACCAAATATTTTCTCGATTTCTCCAATGTACGGACTTGTAAAGCACATTTCCTTCAAAAAGAACTACTTTATTCGATCGAGGAAATGAATTATAATTTTAGGATAATCGAGCAATTAAAGAACATTAACTACTAATTATTTGCCATCTAACTATCTATGCAGGATTCACATATGCGCATAATTCATTTCTACTTTGCACATACTTCCTCCAACATGCCCATCCTTGCGCTAATAACATCAAGCGAGCCGAGCTTCCAAAACATCCTCTCGTTCCCCTCCGAGATGCATCTCATTCCTTCTTCTAAGTTTTAGGAGAATCGAGAGTTATCATGTGCCAAAGCTCTGTTTCTTACTATGTGACCACTCTCCGCAGCTTCCAAAAGCCTAGCAATTTCGGGATTCTTTGCTATCCGCACATAATCTTGGTCCACAATGCTAGCCCCTTTGGCAAGTAACAATTTTGTTGCATTAAGGTGACCCCTAGATACAGTTTCCCATAATGGGGAAGTAGAGTACTGTTTGCCTCTTTGGCCGTTGATATGAGCTCCTCTCTCGATAAAAAGTTCCATGATCTTAGTAATGTCCGTATCGTCGCTAGGGCCCTGCGCGGCAAGTTCCAAGGGGGGTTTCGATATCCCAGAGTGTAAGTTCGCATCGATTCCATTGTCAAGGAGTAATTTTGCTGCATCGTAAGCTCCATACCATGCTGCGAAGTGCAAGGGAGTCCACGAACGACTGTATATCCTGTAGCGGGTACGTGGGAACATAAGCTCGAAGTCTTCCCCAGACATACCCGCCTGCTTCTTCAATGATATTCCTCGACGAAGGAATATTTGAAGTATATCGCACCGGTTGTTTATTGCAGCAAGATGAGAGAGGATCCTTTCGTTATCGTCCCAAGAACTTGCATCCAAACAGAGATACACGAAGTCCCATTTGTCTTGTATAGCTGCATGTAAATTGGAGATATTCCAACCTTCGAATCGGTTTAGTAAAAGCTTTGCTGCAGTCTTGTTATCTGTATCTACTGCCCAGTTCCAAGCGTTCTGTACAAATTTATCCGAGCTCGAGCTTGTAACTCCATTAAAGATCTTTTGAAATGTCGAGGCTTTGCGTTCCTTGCGCAAGTCAAAACCATGATTCATCAGCATAATCCGAGCTTGTTCCTCTTCTGGAGCCAAGCTGCTCAACCATTGAGCAGTCGATAAGGTGGACTTCTTCTTGGAATATTTTTTGGTTGAGAACAAAGAAGTTCTCCGAAGTCGATTTTGGGCTTCACGGGTTCCTTGAGGTTTCTTCCCCACCTGCGATATGGAATCATCGGCATCTATACCGTCATCTTCGCCGTCATCCTCGTATCCGGAAGTGTATCCTTCTAGATGGTTCTCCTTTACAACAGAACACACCAATTCTCTAATTCGTTCCTGATTGTTCTGTATGTATTCAGCGGGAATGCCTTCCGTCCGAAGCTCCATTGTCAGCCTGTTCCAATTGTCTGCAACATCAGAATTTGCGCTCAAAATTGTCTGTGCGACTACCGGACTCTCTCTGGCCTTCTCATTTAGCATCTGATATATCCTCTCTAACATCGGCTCCATTCTTCCCAACGCACCAATCGTCAAGCTCCCAATGAATGCATTCAGAGTTGATATCTGAAATGTCAGCCTGTCTCTCAGTACTGCCAGATCCCTCTGCCCAAATTCGAATCGTGCCCAGCTTATCCTTCCCATATTTTTATATCGCTTGTGTATGTCATCCAAGTCTTGCAT
The DNA here is from genome assembly GCA_009613015.1 of Mollisiaceae sp. DMI_Dod_QoI. Classification (NCBI taxonomy): domain Eukaryota; kingdom Fungi; phylum Ascomycota; class Leotiomycetes; order Helotiales; family Mollisiaceae; species Mollisiaceae sp. DMI_Dod_QoI. The sequence continues at coordinate 3,198 of VXCB01000224.1, forward strand.
TGTTGCCATAAGGTTGTCGCGAACAGTGAACAGCTCCTGCTTCCGTTCAACGCCATTGCGATTTAACAGCGAAGTCTGTTGCGTGCTTTGATCGTTGAGATCAACAAGTACAATATGTAGGGATTCCAGCTGGCGGCTTATCTCTTGGAACTCTGAGGGTGCGCCTTTGAATGAGTTGTAGAGCTTGAGTGCTAAGGCTGACACCGCGATAAAGTCGCCTACGCCGAAACCGAAGGACATTGCACAAGCCGCTGATGGACAGCAAAAGATATGAAGGCGGTCGCACTGTTAAAGTGAGGTTATCGTAGAATAATGCTTGGATCGTAAAACGGGGTAAATAACATTACGATATTTGAAAGTGCGAGCCGCGTCTAAATATTTCTAGCTTTTCTAGGCACGCATGAAGTGCGGGGCGTGGAAGTCGAAAGTAAGACTGTATTGGACTAGGCTGGCCGGTCACGATGAGATGATAAGATGCAAGACCAGGGGTGGCGCAGTAGGGGTCAAGCGAGGCATATTGCGAATGCCTCCAGGCTGACATGCATTGAAGCCGTTGTGTTGACGAGGGAGCTGTAAGCTCAGACAAACATGCCCAACTAACATCTTTCTTTTTATCAGTGTGTTTGGCCTTAGCGCGGATGTAGAATTGTTGAACTCCGACTTGTTGGCTTATAGAGTGATAGAATGGTACCAGATATTGAATGTAATAGGTGGGCTGATTGTCCGAAACCTAGCGACGTTAGCTGAAGTCATGTATAGATGAATAGCGATGTGATGAACGATGTTGAGGGGGAAGAAGCGCAATTACTGAAAATTGAAGGAGAGGATTAAGCTAGACATTGCATCCCATCTGAGGGAGCAGGCGCAATGCAAGGCTCTTTTGCTCCATCCATGCTAATCAGGAAGTCGCCAGATATCTGTCACACGTAAGACCATGGGAACTTTACCAATAGAAAACGGGGATATGAACTAAAGAACAGGCTATCTGGGAAATGGATGCTTGTATTCAGGATGCTTTACGGTGATGCGATGCTTTTCATGGCCATATCTACCAAGATCGACATATAATGTGCACCCATGACCTCCAAGTCCCTCTCAATACCCTGCAATGTTAAACGCTGCCAACTGCTGACCTGTAACCACCCCATCAGCAGCAGCTTCACTCAAGACCTTCCTAAATTCCTTCAAAACCTTCTCCGCAAGCCTCAGATCCTCTGTTTTGCCTCCAAATGCCTCGACGATTAACAACTTAATCTGTGCCTCCACACTCGCCTCGTGCAACCCGGATTGCACTGATATCTCCATGGCCCCCTGGTAGAACTTATTCGCGTTCCGCAACAACGTATCCTTGTTCTTTGCCGCAGGAGCATAGCCAACACTGTCCTGTCCGAGCTGGAAGCGAAGCATCTCGACGTCTCCGCGCATGGTGTGGATCTTCTCTTTATGTTCTGCGTCGGGCAGCTTCGAGGCGCTGGTGAAGTATTCTTGGGCTTTGGAGAGGGAGTTCCAGCGCTGGGTGAGGTAGGGCTCGCAATTGATGCTTAGATAGGCGAGAGCGGCATGGAAGGTGACAAGTGACTCGCCGGCGTCGCACATGGCTTCGGGATTCTTGCTCATGTCGAAGTTGTACGCCGTGTTGACAATATTTTCGTACTGACCAAGATCGATTTGCTCAGCGTTGTACTGGAGGTCGGCGGCAGCGCACTTGTAGTTGGCAATGGCGAGCTTGATATCGAGTGAGCGATCACTAGAATTTGGGGAGAAACGCTCGAGCACTGGCTTGATGGGATTCTTGTAGTACTCGACGACACGGCGAACGGCGTCTTGGTCGCTTGGCGTGATTTCTTTGCTTAGCATAGAGAGGGTATCGAGTTGCGCGATGAGGGTTTCGATGATCGTATCTTTAGTGACCGGCTCGAAGATTCTTGCCCAGGCGGTCTCTTCTGATTGTGATAGGTTTGTTGACGGTTCCGTAGCACTTTCGGCGTCGGTTCGAGAAGTGTTAAGAGTACCGGCATCGCCCATTTCGACATCCTTGGAAGATTCGGCTGCGGCAGCAAGTTTGAGGGCTTTGGCCTCGGCGGCAGAGTCTTTATCAAAACCTCTAACTTGCGTCTCCAGGCAGAGCTCAAAGAGCCATAGTGCTTCTTCGAGGTGCCGTGAAGGGTTTTGGTCGACGACTATCGTAGCCTCAGAGTAGCTGCGAAGAGCCTGCGCAGTGTTGCTGAGAACGTAAGTACAAACACGCTTCGCACAGCACGGGAGCTCTTTGCGTGCTTGCGCGGCTCCAAAGGCCGCGGTAGGCTTGCAATGCGTATAAAGGAGTTTGAGGTATGGAAAGCGCTCCTTAATGGAGCTAGGAAGAGGGCAAAATTGGCGGAGATGACGGTGCATTCTTGATGGAGCCATGTTGAGATTGACGGCGAGCAATTGCAAGAATATCGTAACGTCGAGTCTTAAAAAAAACCAAACCGAGAGCACTCGACGATATCAGGGGGCTCGCTTATAGAAAAGGGATTCACTTACAACAACGCGTCTGCATTTTCAGAGTTCAACTTTAGCGCATATCTGCTTGATTCAATAGCAGTTTGCAACAGCTCCAACAGAGTTCCAGGTAGTTGCTGGAGTAATTTGGGATGCTGTGTGATTTCATATTGAAGACGGGCTCTGAAGAAAATCGTTAGCCACGAACAGACGTATATCACGTGCCTGGAATTTCTCACTTGTTATATGCCAGATCGAAGGATTCTGAGAACTTCTTCAGTCCCTCATCATAACAATCTAGGGCTCGGACGAAGAACCGTGTTGACTGCGACGCATAGTCAGCAGATTATCACGTGATTTGGATGAGAGCTCGAACTTTGACAGCATCCCCTCCTCTCCATTTCTCTCCAGCCTCCTCGAATTCCACTCCAGCTATACGAGTGTTAGCTATGATCTGTATTCCTTCACATTTCCTTACCCGCTAGGTATTCATCGGCGGTGGTTGGGACCTATGATGGTAGATCAGTCTTTGTGGCAAGTTGAGCAGCTGGCAGTGACTTACGGGAGGAGCATGCTTTGATTTCTTTTTATTCTCTTTCAGGAACTGCTTGGGCTTCGGCATTATGATCTGCGACCAAGAACAAGGGCACGTGTGCGCAGGGAATGGCAAGTCTTCCTAGCACAGTGCGACGCTGGGGAAGACGACGAGGTGGAGTTGCTTGCGAAGCATGAAAGATGCGATTTTCCTCTCCTCCTGTGAGTGGCTCGCCCCCATCGCAAGCACGACCATGACTTCATGCTGCCGAGTGTGCCAGCATGTGCTGCAAATACGAAGTACGGCGTCCCGGGTCATGCATGACAGAATACCGCCTGATGCTGATATCTTCAACACAATGGAGTTTGGATAGAGGGATACTGGAGCCTATTGTTCCTTCAGCTGTACGGTCGCTGTTGCGAGGCATTCACCATAGTTCATAGTTCTACGTGCAAGAGCGATCCGTAATGTGCCGGCTGTCAAATGTCATGTCAAATGTCGATGTCAAGAACTCCACCAGCTTCCAAGCCTCGCCTGCCGGCACCACGATGCCTGATAGCCACGTTTCAGGGGCTGAAAAGGGCCTGCAAAATGCCTGCAAAGGGCCGGATTTCCTTCTCTGAACGGGTAGCCACGTGCGGCCGGTGTGCCATTGTGTGCCAATGTGAGCCACAGTGCATCCTCAACAGGGGCCGAACCGCTGAGACTGCGAGCGTGGTCGGGATGGTGCCTTCTTCAGTTCTTCTCCCCTTGCCCGCAGCCAACCTAATACTTCGTAACGAGTTAACGAGCAACCTCGCCCACCACTGCCACCAGCGCCCATTTTCCATATCCCAACTTCCTGAGCCTTTCTTTCCCAACGGCCACGTTCTACGCACGGAAAATTACGCCCCTTTCCCGAATCAGAGCCTGGACGGGTATCGACATCACGAACGCTGCGAACCCTCTTCACCCACTCCGCCGAGTGCCTCGGGATCAAACCCTATTTCTCCAAGTGATCATCGTGCCCCAGCCTGGCGGGCAGCCCCTAGGATCCTGCGATCATCCCACTACATCCTCAAGCGTCTTATTGTCCGGGGTTAGGTTGTTATCGAGATATCCAACATCTGCAATAAGAGAAGTGGTCGTTCCTCTGTCGGGAGAGAGTTCTCGTCACACATCCTCTTCGAAAAGGCGTACGCTGTTGACATTCGTTTGACATCAACCGCGAAGATTGACAGGACCGAGGAGAGATTCTCCCTCGTCATCTCAACTTGCGCTTGATTTAAGAGCTTCGACCCACCTTCCAGAAGGGGCTCCTGTTTGAGGTTGAGACTAACCCTCGTGGCAACCGAAACGCTCCTCCACGTCAACCCGGGAACCACCAGCCAAACATTCGACCTCCATCCTCGATCAACATCTAGCCTTTCAACTCGTCCCCATACAGAACCTGCAATTCAGATAACCGCGAAGGTAGAAAAATCTCAATCGCAGCCTCGGCCACGCTACAGATCTTCTCCCCTGTCGTGAAAGGATCCTGAAACATTCCGAGCACAATGGGCACCTCATTGGAGTCATCTCGCCCCATCATGGCACCCAGCGTGAGTTTTTCCCTCTCATCCCCTTGGGCATCCTTCTCTCCATCCATCAATTCGAACATCTCTCATCTTCAACCGTAATTGCGACTGCGAGACAAGCTATCCAGCTGACCATGTCTTCCTCCACCTCACAGCTCTCCTCCAAGCGCGCCTCTACCCGCTTCAGCACGTACAGCGCGGCCCCTTCCCTGGCGAATACGGTGCAAACGACGCTGTCGTCTGCGTCTGCACAGCAAGAGATCAAGGACATCGAAGAAGGACTGCAGAAGTTGGAGAATAAGAAGTTGGGCGCACAGCGATTCGTGCCGACGAAGGAGAAGTCTGAGCATTTGAGCAAGCTGGCATTGGGAGCGAAGTTGGAGCGGGCTCTGAATCGACGCATGGGGAGCCAGGATGCGGTTATGAGGGTGAGGAAGCCGGTAGCACAGAATGAGAAGGTCGAGTCAGAGAAGGTCGCCGTTGCCTAGACTTGGGCTCAGGGCCGGAGGACATAATCGATTCATCTTGCCGACGAACGAACGATACACATAAGATGATGGATAAATGACTCGCGAGCAGAAATCGATACCTACACTATGTTACGTTGCGCTGTGGCTCTTTGACGACTAAGGTTATAGGGGCATAAGCGAATGTAATTGATGAACAGTTCTGATATTGTATGGGCATGCAGAACAGGCGTTTCTTCTTTTTACTTCAGACGATGACGGGCTTGCATTTGTCACTTGTGTCGAGGAAGTGTTGTGGTTGTTTTGAAGTATGCCATCTGGTTGCTTGGTTTCTCTGCTGCTGCTCTGAATCCGCGATGTAGCATTTTGCATGTCATGGTTACTTGTTTGATAGGGTGGCCATACGTATTCTATATTCGAACACGGGTAATTCAGGGTAGAAATATATTCTACCTTTTTATAATTTAGAGGGAATGCAGACTGTGATGTGGATGTCTTATATTGGTAAGTTAAAGATTTCTCTTTATTCGATCTTTCTTGTTACACCTGTATTTCAACTGGCCTAGTGTATATGAAGGCCGTAATAATCGAGTCATGCTATTGATCTCCAGGGAAGCTCGACACTGGTGTTATTGGAATTCTTCCAAGGTGTCACATGAGCTACATACCCAACTGTTTGTCGTTCACACATCTCTAGTTTCGCAATCTTTCGGTTTCAATATTGTATATTCTGGCATCTATTCGACAAGCATGTCGTCATGTCCCCAGTGATTATGTTCGGTCTTCATAATTCTTTTAGGGAGCGTTTTGTCCTCTTCTAATGCTCCTTGGAGTCTTCCATTCCTTTGAACTGAGATGATATTACGAGATTAATCTGGGTGTTGTCTGATTTCATTGCTTGTGGTCCATAATGGCTACTTGATTAGTGACTCTCAGCCGGACTTCTGTTCATGTATCATTATAACGAATTGATCTTGTGTTGATGTAAAAGGGAACTCTTTGACGAGCTATTTGAGAACTGCCATAAAGAGCACCAGCTAAATCGGAATAACTATTATAGCCTATATAAAATAGGAATCCCTATGGTGTGAAATTTAAAAGGCTAGTTTTTTTTAGATTTAGGAAGCTTAATATGTTTCTCCTCGGCCAGAATAATGACGGGGATAAAGAATGAAAGTCCGGGTAGTGAAATTTAGGGGAACACTTGAATAATATGCTACCACAGAACACCACGGCTATAGAATTTCGAAGCAAGTAACCATCATTCACAGAATGACTAACAGACAACCGAAATGTATGATTCCCAGTTGGTCGTTGACTCTCAATACACGTGACTCCACGATCTATCCTTGTCTCGCTAAAAGGCAGGTGCCGAAAAGCTTCCCAATTGACAAGAATTTGTCTTCCACTTTCCACCACCAGCACAAGCAAACCTGTCCTCCGAACACCGCGACCTTTAGTCTTTCTGTTAGAATCCATCCTTGGTTCTTCTATTCAGGCCCTTCTAATCTATTGTATTCCAGCTTCGTGAGATTCTCTTCAATTTTTTAGAGTCTTTTCCCAAGCTTCTTTCTTCGGTCATAGAACGCGCTCGATATCCGTGACAGGACTCGACGCCTCTAACAAGGAACTATCTCCTTCACCACAATCTGCGAGGTGATTTCCGATACTTCAGAGCCTCTGCGCGTCTTTACCTTCACCTCTTCTCAACCACTCATCACTCTAGTTCTATCTCGTGAGGTTGACGGCCCTGTCTACCTCATCCTTCTCCACCTTAAGCGCAATGGCAACCAATGGCAGCTTCTCCCAGCAGGAGCAATACAAGGGCACGACTGAATCATACCCTGCTACCTCTGGTGCTGCTGAGTCTAATACCGGAGGCGCTTCTGGCAACGATCTCTCGAAGGATGAGGTTGGATGGTACTTCGTAGAGCAATATTACACCACCCTGAGCAAGTCTCCGGAGAAGCTTCATGTAAGACTGTCGGCGAATCACATCGAATCATTACTAACCACCCGGTAGCTCTTTTACGGAAAGCGCTCCCAGTTCGTTTCTGGGCAAGAGGCTGAGATTTCCGCTGTCTCAGTTGGTCGCAGTGTACGTCTACAACTCCGGACATTTAAGAATGCAACTAACCATGACAGGCTATTCAAGAGCGTATTAAGCAGCTGGACTTTCAGGACTGCAAGGTTCGCGTCTCTAATGTCGATTCCCAAGCTTCCTACGACAATATCGTCATTCAAGTTATCGGAGAGACATCAAACAAATCTGCCGATCTGAAGAAGTTTGTTCAGACATTCGTCCTCGCCCAACAACCGACCGGCTACTTCGTTCTCAACGATATCTTTCGATACATAAACGAGGAGGGTGAAGAGGAGCAAGTTGAGAATGCTCAGGATGACTCGGCGGCAACAGCTACCTTGGTTGAGGATGTTGAGATGCCAAAGGCTCAACCTTCCTCCGAGGATCCAGTTGCACCAACCCTGGATGCTGAAGTCGTTGACAAGAAGTTAGAGGAGACTGTCGAGGAAGAACCCGCTGTTGAGGAAACTCCAGCTACAAACGGTACTCCTGCAGAAACTGAAGTCGCACCAGTAGCTGTCACTGAGGCCGAGGATATCCCAGAGCCTGAAGTCGCCGCTAAGGAGGTAGAGGAGGAGGTCAAGGAGCCAGAAAAGCCCAAGGACCCTGTCCCAAGCCCCACCATCACCCGTGCACCATCTGCCACCAAGGTTCCAGCTCCCGCTCAACCAGCTGCTCCGGCCAAACCTCTCAGCTGGGCTAGCCGTGCTGCTGCTGCTGTTGGTACTGCTCCAAAGCCCGCTGTCCCTGTTGTTGCCCCGAAGACTGCCACTCCACCTGCCCAAGCTCGTGCTGCACCACCTGCTACTCAAGCTACCAAACCTACCCCAGCCCCCGCACAAACTCCCGCTATATCAAACGAAAAAGATAAGGAGAACAATACTCCAGGCTCTGGATGGCAGACTGCCGGAAGTGACCATGCCAAGCGACAGAACAGACCACAATCAATCTCTACTCCACCTGAGAAAGAGGGTACTATGGGATACGTCAGAAATGTCACCGAGAAGGTCCAAACAGAGGAGCTACGGGGTGCGTTGGCAACTTATGGCCAGTTGATCTACTTCGACATCAACCGAACTAAGGTTAGTCCATATTCGGAGAGTACTTTGTATCAAACTAACTTGAATTTAGAATTGTGCCTTTGTTGAGTACGCTACCCCAGAGGGATACCAAGCTGCGGCTGCAGCCAACCCACACCAAGTCTCTGGCGAGTCCATCTATGTTGAGCCTCGCCGGCCAAAAGCTGGAGCATATGGAGGAAACGGATATGCTGGTGGACGCGGAGGACTAAACAATCAACGAGGCCGTGGTGGATTCCCCAACCGTGGCCGAGGCGGTGGAGGAGCTCCTCGAGGTCGAGGGACCGGACAAGCTACGAACGCATGATTTCCTTATACCAACCTAGACCCAAACGTCGGCATCCCCATATGACAAACCTCACGAAATCGACGCTGTACCATACTTGGAGCTCGCTCTTTCTTCACGATACCAAGAATCTGTACTCTACACCTTCCTCTTCATCATGCATTCCAGGCTTGATCCTCTTCACTTTTACTCGCGAAAACAAAAGTTCAGCAAAATCGGTCTACCCACGTCTTATGCCTGATGCCCTGCTTTCCGCGCGTTGCTTTGCATTTTCAAAAAATGGGCTGAACTGTGGTTGCAATGCAATGCGATGTCAAATTTTGCAGATGGATGTTTCCTACTCGCTACATCCTCAATCAAAATTCTTCTCCCTTGCTTTACCAGTTAGCATGGACCTTTTTCGATTCCTTTTTCTTTTCACTTTTTTTAGTATGATAGTCAAATTGAAATGCACAGCATGTATTTCATGGATGCATTCGGCTATGAAATATGGTTGTGGTGCGAGGAGGACGTGAATATGAATTGAGAGATGGATAATTATTGGAGGGTCCTGGTGTGGCGGGTGGTTATCTGGGTTTGGGAAGCGTGGGAGTGGATTGGCTGGAATTGCTGCTGGATGGAGCGTAGTTAAGTTGTCGACGGATGAGAAGACGAGGAAGGGGTTGAAAATCTGTAATTATCCCGAAGTGATTGACAGAAAGTCAAATATGTCTTGACATTGAGGCTTTTCTTCACTGAGAAGCGTTTGCTGTGATATTGTACTAAAATCCCGTTCTTGAAATGCCACCATAGGAGTAATCGCTGCATCACTATCCAAGAGGCAAGCATGAGGCCGGATATTTCAGCTTCGACCAAAGATGACGAGTAGAAATAGTTTGTAGATTTTGAGTTTGGAATGAGGTCTTCGCAGGATCGTTGAGAAAACGAAATAGAGAAGTTATGTTGGTCTTCATCTTAAAGCTGTTGATATTTAGATGTCTAAGCCATCACGAAAAAAATAGATGATAATATGATACATGATCAACTCTTCAATTCTTCGTTTTTTTTTTTGAGCACCAAGCTGAAGTCAACTTCGATTGGGCAGGTGACAGTGCTCCACTAAAAATCGCGTTGCAGCGCGACCTTGAAGCACACTTTACGCGACCGAGGCAACTGCCCGTTCACCATCTCAGCTCTGCGCCTTCCTCCAGCAAACAAACGACTAGCAAACGCTCTCAAAATGGCTATGTAAGCTCCATCTCTAATTGTCCCCTTTTTCATTCCACCCACGCGACCAGAAAACGCTTTCACAATGGAGCCTCCCCGAGCTAATCTCGTCGCCGCTGTCTACAGGGAAAGTTTTGATAACATCTACCTCGACCTCTCCAAGGAGTCTGGCAAATGTCGATTCGCAGAGACGGGCTTTGGATGGAAGCCTAGCGGTGGTGGTGATACCTTCACGTTGGATCATGCCATGATTGGAGCCGCGCAATGGAGTCGAGCATCGAAAGGCTTTGAGGTGAAGATCCTGCTGCGGAATTCGGGCATTGTACAACTTGATGGCTTTCAACTAGAGGTGAGGTCTTCTTCCATGGGCCGGATCGTCAACAAGAGCTGATAGATGGGAATAGGATTTCGAGCGCATGCAGAAGGTGTTTAAGAATTGGTATAGCACGAATCTTGAACATAAGGAACACGCTTTGAGAGGATGGAATTGGGGCAAAGGCGAGTTCGGAAAGGCGGAATTGGCGTTTAATGTCCAGAACAGACCTGCGTTCGAAATTCCTTACTCGGAGATCTCGAATACCAATTTGGCTGGAAAGAATGAGGTGGCGGTTGAATTTGCGCTTCCAGCGAACGATGCGGATACTGGAACTAATGGTTCGTTTGGTGGTGCGCGAGGAAAGGGAAAGAAAGCAGGTGCCGGCAAAGATCAGCTGGTCGAGATGAGATTCTATATCCCGGGTGTTACAACTAAGAAGGAGGCGTTAGATGGAGAGGATGCGCCAAGTGATGCTGAGGAGGCAGAGGAGGAGCAGAATGCTGCAAATCTCTTCTACGATACTCTGATGGAGAAGGCTGAGATTGGAGAGGTCGCCGGCGATACTTTTGCCACGTTCTTGGATGTGCTGCATCTTACTCCAAGGTACGTATTTTGGGTCGATGATTGGAGTAGCACTGATGAGAAGCAGAGGACGTTTCGATATCGATATGTACGAAAACTCCTTCCGGTTACGAGGCAAGACATACGACTACAAGATTCAATACGATACGTTGAAGAAGTTCATGATTCTGCCAAAGCCCGACGAATTACACTTCATGATCTGTATTGGTCTGGATCCACCCCTTCGACAAGGTCAAACCAGATATCCTTTCTTGGTCATGCAGTTCAAGAAGGATGAGGAAGTAACGATTGATCTAAATATGACTGAGGAGTTGATGAAGGAGAAATACGATGGAAAGTTGTTACCTCATTATGAGCAGCCACTACACCAGGTGGTTACACAAGTCTTCCGTGGTTTGACTGGAAAGAAGGTCAATCAGCCTGCTAAGGACTTCCTGAGGTAAGCCATGATACCATGCTCTTAGAAAAAATTGGTGCTAATTTCTGCAGCCACCACGGACAATTTGGTATCAAATGTTCGATCAAAGCTAGTGAAGGGTTCCTTTACTGCCTCGAGAAAGCCTTCATGTTCGTCCCCAAGCCCGCGACCTTCATACAATACGACCACATCAAATCCATCGTTCTCTCCCGTGTTGGTGGCGCTGTTTCTGCATCTCGAACTTTCGACATCACCATTCAAATGAAAGACACCAATGCCGAATCCCAATTTTCGAATATCAATCGTGAAGAGCAGAAGCCACTGGAAGAATTCTTCAAGCTCAAGGGTCTCAGAGTCAAGAACGAGATGGACGAAGATAACTCCGCTTTACTTGCAGCTGCACTCAGAGATCCCGATATGGCTTCCAGTGATGAGGAGGTCGTGGCTGCAAGAGCAGATAGAGGAAGTGCTGATGAGGATGATGAGTCGGTGGATGAGGATTTCAAGACGGACAGTGAGAGCGATGTCGCAGAGGAATACGATTCTGCTCATGAGAGTAGCGGAAGCGATGAAGAGGAAGGTGGAAGTGATGCAGAAGAACAGAGGCCGAAGAAGAAAGCTAAAACTGGTTGAGGACGGGGCTTGTGTTGATATAAGGGAAAAGGAAAAGCTGCATTTATGGCGTTAGGTGGATGGTCGTTATGACGACATGGAATTCAAATACTTGACCGGTGCCAGCTTTGGCATATTGTAATAGATGCATTTGATCTGGGCCCCCTTTCATTTGTGCTCGCTAGGAATGCTCGATTTTTGAGGATCAAGTGGTCTGAGATAGCTGCGTCAGATGTAGTAGGTTGGTGAAGTGCTGCGCCTCGAATCCGCTTCATTGTCGGAGCTCTGTCTGGACGTTCAAGTCATGAAGTCATGTTAGCCATTGTCAATTGGTCATGATTATCTTCTATAGCAATCTCGCTCTCCTAGATTCGTACTGCGAACCAGTTACCAGTTACCGAATAGCGGATATTCCAGCCTCGTGCTCGTAACAATCACCCAATCATATCTCATCAGTCGTCTTTTCAGCCTTGTACTTGCAGTCAAGTCGAATAGTTCTACGCTAGACCCTGCATGCGGAAGATCGACAGCCTCGTATCTATTTTAATCCGTCAGCGGCCATTTCTTTCACAATTCTAGAAGTCTCACGACTAGGTCCTTGTCATTGCTGATCGATGCCGAACTCGTTCCTCGGCTCCGAACAATGTTCTCAGACAGTAAGAGCCTCATGACGTCGGGCCGGGAATTGAGGCTCACGTGCTGAGATCCTGACGTACATTGTCAGCTTTCCCCACAAGGGTGCTACCTCTTGGCAAGACATGGATTGAGAATTGAGTCAAACACGATGGAAGCTAAGCCGATATTGCTAAATTGCTTTCAAGAGGTTGGGAGACTGTGGGGTCAGTAGGATGTACGAGATTTAGCACTTCGAATAGGTTACTTAGAGTAGACAAGTTTGAAGCTAGACATGAGATTGAAAAGTATAAGTACGACACTTTTCTTCTATGATAGGTCATTATCAAGCGGTACAACGAAGATAGTTCAAAAAGACTTCAAGTTCATATCATTTTCATTTAGCTCAAACCTCAAAATCTCAAAAACCAACCCACCAAAATGAAGTTCTCAACCACAACCACTCTCCTCATAACCCTCTCCCTCCTCACCCCCTCTCTCGCCGACGGCATCTTCGCTATCACCGGCAACGGCAGTACCGTCGCTTCTCCCATAGTCGTCTACCTCGAAGTCCTGAACGGTAACGTCGGCGACACACCAAAATGCTCCGGCTACTCCACCACCGCTCCTTTACCAACGTCCGGAACAATTCCTTGTGATGAGGGATATGGCTTGAGTTATAGTTGGGGGAGTATTGATGAGGGGATTGCGGCGACGTATACGGATCCGACGAATACGTTTACGTATAATGTGCCGAATAATGGGTGTGTGGGGAATGTGTGCCAGTTTGGATTTACGGATTTATTTCCGAGTAGGAAGGAGAGGGCTTTTAGGGGATGAGGTGGGAGTTTGGATAGGGGATGATTGTCCGTCCAATGGTGGTGCTTTTTGGGGCTTTTAATTTTCAACCCGACATTGGTCGCGTTCTATCAAAGTCAAACGTTGTATACCTCAAATTATTCTTCCATTTGTATTCCCTCTATCAAGCTAGGTAGCTTGCATGTATCTTTTTGCTACGAATCAAGTGGACTCGCAAGCCATATAGTGCATATAATTATGCCTAATACGATGAAAAGCAAGTGAAAAGGCGTGAAGGACTTATCCTCTGAAAGCCACGGTTCGTCCTTGGGAGCTTCCAAACGCCTTACTGCCTTAAGAAGTGGAACTTTCTCGCTGATTGATCCCTTTTCTTTCAGGTGCACACAAAAAAATAGGTGCAAAAGCCGTATCGCAAGGAGCGCCAATCCCGGATACGTTGCCCATATAGCGATATATACCGTGTCCTTAACGAATTCTTTTCGCTCTTCAGAGATACTTATACTATACTTTGACTGTATTGTGTTAGCGTATTGTTTGCATGCGAGTGAGAACAGAACCTGTTCTAAGGGGGGGATATTTACCCAGAGACTGTGGATCAGTGTTGGCATCACTAAGAAGAAGGGCAGAATGGAATCAACCCAGGTAATCTCTATCTTTGACCTGCGCCACGTCTCACGAAAGCCCGCCTTCAACATTTCCCTTATGTCTCCCGTTTCGTAGCCTTCAGGTAGAGTCCGACCGTTGGATTTCATGATACCTTCGATATGTTCATCGAGAATTGCGTCCATTAATCCTTCAGAGAACATTCTGAGTAAATTCTGTTGTGATCGAATGTCCGAATCCTTTCTAGGTGATTGATTTGAATGAAGGCTCGAGGGGGTAGTCGCAGCAACCCAAGTAAGTATGGAAAATATAAGCTATGCTAATCGAGATCTGTAACCCTTTCGTACTATTAGTCGAGATATGCACTATTAGGGTCTAATAACTGGTACGGACATTCCTCTGTTGAAAAGTCGTGAATATATTTCCATTCATTTATGGTATCTAATTTTCGGTCGGAATGAAAGGGATTCGGTGTGCGATAGCGTATAGAGTACCATGGGAATGATAGTTGGGTACGCTAAACTTTGGCTCTGTCACCTCACTCACATTGGGTTAGTGCTATTGGCGAGATATTCACATATAAATCGGGTGTCCCACCCAAAAAGAAAAACAAGATGTATTGTGCTCTCAAAAGCCGAATTCTATCAGGAAGCAAGACCAGCCCATAATTATTGCAAATCTTCCTTATATTCAGTTTCCACCAATCCAAGAAACAATATGTCCATTCGAACACAATTACCGCCGACTTCATGGTTTTCAGATGAAGACTTTTATATCTTTCTAAAAGAAGGACAAGAAAGCGTGAAGCATAAGTCAATGTTTACTGAGCAAGTAGATTGGTTTGATGGCTTCCTTTATCTGATGGGCCCTGGCCCTGTGTTGGCTTATATGCTATATGTAAGTCTGTTCCACTGGCGATTTTAGGTCTGGAAGCTTAAGTGAAAAAGGACCTCATATGGAATGGCATAGAGAGAGATGAGCAAGGAATTGGTAAAGTGGATTTTGGGTGTGGTGTCTGTATAGTTTGGTTCCTTCTCATTGCGTTCATTTCGATGGTGCGATTTGCTGTGCAAATCATATCCGCACTGATCACGATGCGAAATAAAAATGGGATTTTGCAGGGACCTTCAGAGAAGACACCACTTCTTCCGACACACAAACCTGAAGGCAATCTTATGGAGGAGCAGCCAAAAGTAAACAAGCTTCAGCAGAGCATATATGGCGTTACACCACTACAGTTTTTGTATACTGTGTGGAAATTGGAGTTCTGCCTCTTTTGCTTGATGGTACTTGGTTTGTTGTGGGAGAGCTGGAAAAGCAGATAAATTGGAATATATGAGATATAAGTCCAAACGCAGGTACAGAATAACTTTAATCAGAATTATAATAATTTGAGCGAATAATCTTTTGGGCGTTAGGGTTTCATGTTCGTAATTATATTCAGTTATACTTCTTCACTTAATATAACTAGATAACTTACATAGTTGCAAACGAGATTAGAATACTTTGAAATCAAGGGCTGGTCTCTTTGTAACAATCATAAATATCCGTTCGATTGAAAAGTTTTCCATTGTGGAAATCGAATAAACTAAACTTGAAGAAAGTAGATCTCGATCTAACCCGGTCGGGAACACGCATTCTGGCTAAGACTATAGCTTACGAATAATTGTTCGACTAGTTTTCACATATTTGGATTATTAATTGATATTAATTTTCCATTTTACATTTGGGACATTAAAATTGCAATATTGTGCAAATTACAAGCCCCCTTCTTCTCGCTACTAAATGCGGTTAGATTGAAATCCACTATCTAAAGTATACGAGTACCACTAGGACCAAAGTCCCAAACCAATAACAGTATCGAGCTTTTCGAATAAGCATAAATAGTCGGGCTCCGATTTCAGTATTGTATGGTGTTCGCAGTATTTCTATCGCCACTTACAAAAATGTCAATCCTAGCCAAACTGCGAAAGTGCGGCGCGGAGCTGCACGAGCAGATTCTTCTCCGGGCCAAGAGCCAGAAAATCGCCTGGGGCATTTCGAAGAGAGAGATGCAATGGTCACAGCCAATTCTTCTACTCGTGGGAACAACTCCTGTGCTATTTCAACATCTTTATGTGAGTTATTGCCAATTTAATTACAAAAAGCTACCATTACTAATTGGAAAGTGCACCTGGGTCTTCGCGCCTAATCGGGAGGCACAAAAGGAATTCATGCACAAAACGACGACTCCAATCTGTGCGTGGATGGTCATTTTTTTCTCCATTTGTGCCTGGCACATATTCCAACTTGAGTTGATAAGACTTAAGAGATCAGAGAAGAGGATGGATCTCATTCTATTGGAGGCGGGGAAGTCAGAAGAGACTCCACTGCTCTTAGTAGATGTCAAGGAGAGCTATGGAACGCTTACAGAAAACGAAAAAAATAGTTCAAAGTCCGATGCGGACTTGGAAATCAAGATTCCGCAACCGGCTTTCGGTGTAACTCCGTTCCAACTTTACATAGCTTTGTTTGGTTTCATGTTACTCGTGGCACTTGCTATCGTGGCAATAGAGTTGTGGAGAAATACAGCTTAAACTAGAGCCGTGTGGTGGAGAAGGTTATAAGAATACTATGGTTGAGTTCCAGCTTCTGGGTAATAGAGACTACAATAGCAATACCTGGGAGTGCTTCATGTGGTTCCAGGGTCTTCTGGTGGCTAGGATCCAACTAAAAATTGTTGGGCTCATTCATTGAATGAGAAAAACGACTTGAGAATCAGACCGACTTCTAGAGCAGAAAAGGGTATATTGTTAACATAGCGATTCGACGTATTATATGTTAAATCACATTTCCCAATTGATAATTTACATAGCTTGGCTCAATTATCCCAAAATTTTTCTTTTCTGGAAAGCCAGAATGTCGCTCTGTCAGCCCTCTCTATGCTTCCTGAACATGGATTTCCCGCGGGCGTGGATATGTAGTATTAATCGGTGTACGCCAATGATGATAGACCTAAGGGAGTGGTGCATCAGTGGAGTATTTGCACAATGCTTGAATATCAAAGTAGAAGCGAACATCAAAAGGGGTAGCGAGCACGTGCTCTCCCCCCTGCTAAGCATCGCCGTAATCCTGCAGAAATAGGCGGCAATGCCACCTTGACAAAACATTCGCGAGTACGAGCACCATAGTTTAAAGTAAGGTGTCCTGTAAAGGGACAATATTATACTTGTTCCTCCTATTTTCAACTTTAGGAATATTAAATATCACGACATACCTTCGACAGGATCAGAATTTTGGCGAGTCGTTATCATGTGGTGGATCTTGGTTGTTATTATTATTTTAAGTTTCGCTGAGAAGGTATTCTGAGCTGGTGTGAGGTGGCTTGTACAATGGGCAACAGATGGACAGGGTTCTATTGTCAAGGTACGTTATGACATGGATGGGTTTTGCACCGGGTATCAAGTTCGATGTGCGCTCTTGCTATGGGTATGTGTTCGACCCTCCATGCTTGGCAATGACCAACTTCGGCCCATTACTATAATTCTAGCTGAATCATACTAGGTCAACCATGATTTGCGATAAAGATCAAAGCTTAATCCAAGTTCTCAATATGCAGGAGTAAGTAGGGCTTCTGGATGAATGGGTGGGTGCACATCTCCTCGACCCCGCCGAAATTGGCAACAGCGACTTTCTTCGTCCTCGCACCTTCCATCACCGACAATAAGTTGGGTAAATGCGACTTTATTGCTTTCATCAACGACACACCGACTGACATGGATCTAGACCAAGTAACGACGAAGCAGGAGCGCCAGGCTCAGGCCAAAACATCAGCGATATCAGCACTCATTATAATCCAGCTACCCCAAGGAGACTGTCCGACGCCATCAGGTACTCTTGACCTTGAAGAAGATCCTAGCAGAGAAGGAGGGTATATTGAAGTCTCTGATAGAGATGACGAGGATACGCGCACTGGGGGATTATGGCGAAAGACATACATTGGCAATGCTATCATAAGAGAACCCGATATGCCAACGGCGACAAACAATATTGCAAATCTCGAGTGTACGACCGCCAGAACCAAGGAGAGCTTCACATTTGACACACTGAGCCCAAAAACGCGAGCTCCGCGTAAGACGGGTCTGGAGAAAAGATTGGCTCTCGATGGAACAGTCACTTCACAGGATGGACAATGGGGATCTTTGGCAGATGAGGGCGATGATGACGAGGGAGGAGGTGTTTACATTGGGAATGTGAAGTCTCTATATGAGGAGGTTGCAGAGAAGTATAAAGAGGTGTTGAAGCTTCGCTCGGACACTTCTGGAAATATTTCGAAATTCATGGAGCAGATGATAGACGAAGACGCTCTCTCGCAAAAGGCCCCGGATGGAGAAAAGGAGAAGCAAAACGATGCCTATATTGCATTAAAAGCAAGATTGGCTTCTTTATAAGCTCTTGCATCAGCATCTGCATCATTAGCTTATGCAATTGGATCAAGAATGCGTATCATGCAATTCTGCTCCTTATAAGATAGCAGATCCCAACGCATAGAAACCAGATCACTACATACCAAGGAAAATGCCAGTGACAATATGCCTGCAAGTGACGGACAATCTGCATAGCTCCAAGCACAGCATCAAGTGAAATAGATACCGATAGATGAAGGCGTGAATATCGATATATTGTATAAGTTCATGAATAATGTGTCGAGGCGAGACGACGATTGGCCAGCATATTCTCAAACTGTTTCTGCTTCAAGTAATTGCCTTTCAATGTCCTACTGTTTTATAAATTGACTCCATACAGTCTTCAAACGGCAATTTCTAAACTTGCGCCGGACGATGGTATCGCAGTGGAGCGGAAATTGAGCATTATTTTCTTTTGTGTGCCGAGAATGGAACTTTGGAACAATATGGTAAAGATGTCACTATCCATAGACACTTATTTTAAGGACAGCGTAGATCCGGTGTTTACAATGATTCATGATTTGAATTAGTTGAAAGGGTATTCACGAATCTACTGAGGGTTAATCCAAAAGTTTCCGGACGGGACTGCAAGAACATAAACTAGAGCTCGACGAGAAGCTCTGTAGCCAATGAGATCTTAAGAAGAGTTCGTCTAGTTTCCGGATACTCTCTAGTTTGGTATCGAGTACCGAGTACCAGCGTTTGAGACTTCTTGGATGCAGATGAAGACGAATAGATGGCAAGGCAATGGAAAAGGCGCTTACCTCGAAGAAACGTGTTTTCATAAATGACGAGAACACGGATACGACGTCTTTCTTAATATCCCGAGCTTTCTGAAAAGAAATCCAGTTGTTATTGAAAAAATTTCAGTATATTTCAGTATCGCAGAATAAGTGCAGTCCTTCGGTAAAAATAGATCTGCCTAGCGGGCCGGACCGCAACACTAATATAACCTAAACCATGGCATACTATTCTATCAAGGAGTTAGAGAACTTCAAATCTATGCTAAGGAGCCCAAATATGGATGAGGAAAGAGAGTCTTTGACATCATTAAAATAATAGTACGATGAACCTTTGGGGCCGAATAAAGTCTGTCGGTTATGGTAGTCTACACACAAATCTAGTTTTGTTGTATATAATAGTCTGCAGTTATCTCTCACTCTCTTCCTCTTCCTTCTCTCTTATGCATACAGAGTTCTTCCAATTCTCTCGCTCAGAGGCATCTGAAAAAACTCGACTTCTTGGAAACGACGGGAACGAGTGACGTGAACGACCTACCTCGACAGGAAGCACGGATGCGAACGAACCCAGCTACAGTATCACCAGTGATCACAAACAAAAAGAGCAAAAAGAGTTCGAACGGAATACTAGAGTCAAGATGAACGCACAGCGCAGGTTACCCGAGGGAATTCCTCCGCACTACATAGTTTTCGTCGACAAAGATGGCGAAGGAACACTGGCTGCTAAGAATACGGTTAAAGGCTTCCTGTTCGGGTGCATTGTTCCTCATCGTCCCACTTGGTACACTAATGGCCAAGCCCTTCGTCTCGACCTTCTCGATAGTGATAGACACTTCTATCCCGACAGCGCGATCTTCATCAAACACAGCACGACTCCAAATCTTGCTCTCAAACACAAATGGAGCGGAGATGGGCGTGTCGTTCCACTTCCATTCCGCCCTCTCTTTGCTCGCGAAAGGCCTCTTAAAAATTTCAACTCTTTTGGAAACGGGCCTGTCAACTATCTCGTATTCGCTAGAGATACCTGCCGTGGAGAAGAGCTTTCCTTGGATTTCGATAAAGAGGAGCTTGCACCATGGGCCTTCCTGCAAAGCGATCCCCGGTTGTCACCCACGGGGCATTCGACCAACATAGATGCGGCCAACACAGATGCGACCAAAAAAAATACGGCCAAAGATGGACACGACTTACTTAAGGCCAGAGGAGATAAGTCTGCCAAAAACACCATCCAGCACAAGGAAAAGCCAAGCGAGAATATTCCAGAAGTGTATCAGAGATTGTGGGCAGAGAAGAAAGCCCAAGGAGAAGATGCTAACGACGAACAATTGAAGGTTATACTTGAAAAAATGCATGCCGACGCTCGGCAGCACCTAGATGAGAACGGAAGTGTTCATACCGTTGCTGGACCTTCAGGCACCCAACCTGTTCCTCGCCGTGTAGTTACCGAGCCGGACAATGTCGACGATGACGAAGTCGGTCAGGATGACGACTTCAGATTCTACGACAGTCTGTTGGCAGATAACGAAATCCGTCTTGGTAACAGCAACTATACTTCTAGCAGTTACTCGTCCGGTCCTAGCCAATGGCGCGCGGCAGCACAACCACAGCCACAGCCACAGCCACGACAACAACCACCAGCTGCCACTGGTTCCAATCGAATGGGCAACTTCGCCCATTCTAACCATTTGAACTTCGGCGGTCTCATCCCGAGCCAGGTTGGACCAATTGGACCAGCTGGGCCACCAGGAGTTTTCATCCCCACTCCTAGCTCCAGAGCTCCGGCCAATGCTCCTACCGGACCGAGAAGCTCAGCCACTGTATGGAGACAAGGCTCTAATCCGGGACCTCGGTCATCTAGAGCTATTCCCATTGTCAATCCAGCTGATGTACAAAGACGAGCTGAAACAAATGGACATCGGCAGTTTCGAGGTAATGCTCGGAGGTTTGAGAGTCGGGCTGCGATGAGCAATAATTGGAGGAGTGGCAACGGGGATAATGGTAAGGGGCAGGGAGGGGAGGATAAGGGACAGGAAGGGGATGATGAAGGAAAGGAAGGGGAGGACAAGGGAAAGGGAGAGGAGGACGAGGGAAAGGAAGGGGAGGGTAAAGGGAAGGAAAGGGAGGATAAGGGAAAGGGGAAGGAAAGGGAGTAATCTGACATCCCATTCGATAAGTCTCGATTCTGACCTTTCACCCGATATGTCTCGATTCCGTCTGAGTCTCAGCCTTTGGGACCTGAGGGCTGTGAATTCGACCGGATCTTGAGCTGGAGTCGGGTGTCTGGAGTTGAATTCGGAAAGGCTTTTTATTTCGTTTATGGGTTGGACTGATTCATGTGGGTACGATATGTGTTTTTTTCTTATTTTTTTTTTACAGACATTGCAACAATTGTAGGTTTTTGTTGGGTTTCGTATAGGGTATTTGGGTTATAGGACAATGCAAAACTTTGCGTTGTGAAAAACAATATTTGCATTACTGGCTGAATTTGCAAAAGTGATACTGGCATAGGAGAGGAAGTTGATTCTCAACAAAGACTATCATAGAATCGTGGACGGTGACTTATGTGGGCGCACTGGCGCATGGTGGCATTGTATAAAGCTTGAATTCGAGATTTAAACACACCTGTGCAATGTATGACATCTCGTCGTCATCAGGCCATACATTGGCGTTCGATATTGAAGGGGGATGTGTATTGAGAGTTTAATTCCTGATCCACGCCTATCGCCTATGATGAAGAGTAGTAAAATGCTCCAACTATGCTTCCTTCGCCTATCATTTATATCTTCCATCGCAACTCATCAATATCATCTCAAAGCCCGTAGGCTATCATGCAAAAAGTAACGAAAAGGAGAAGAGATCCACCACAAAGCACTATACATGTGTGTGTATATCACGATCCAACATCTGTTATGCCCTCCTGTCAATCATCCCAAATTCAACCCAGTCAGCAAATCCGAAACCGTAGAAGGTTCCCTCCGCGACATTTGCTGCGTGCCATTGCTTCGAGAACCAGGACGCGAAGCCTGCGAGACCGCCGACGAGTCCCAGTACGCTCAAGGCCTTCAGAATTACCCATCCTCTTCTCTTGAAGTTTTCGTTCATCATAAGTAGTCCGAGTGGATCTCGTCTATCTAGCATGTCTCGCATGTCCTGTGGGAGATCTCGTCGCCTGGAATAGGTCCCTTGCTTCACAAGCATGCCAGATCCTTGATCAAATGCGGGATTGTCCTTTCTGGCTTGGGAAATTGGTACAAGGGTACCATCTTGCACACATTCGCCAAGTCGTTCCGTAAGCCAGACCGCTCTCTCACCACGAGCTTTAGCTTCGTATTCTAAGCGCTCCTTTTGAAGAGCGCGTTGCAGGTCCGCTGCCCAATTTGCAAGTCGGACCTGTGCAATGCGTTCTTCCCGTTGCGTGTGGTCGGTTATTCTCGCCAGAGCATATGAAGTAGTTGCTCCGACTGGTGCAGTCAAGACTTGTGAAGATGGTACAGATGGAATAGATAGTGGTTGGTATAGACACTGTGGTCTTGATAGAGGTGTGGATGATGATCGCCATGTCAAGAACTTCTTTGCAGCTGAGTGTCGAAGCCAGGAAATTGCATCACGCTCAAATATTTGGGAGACGAGTGGCTGGAGTTCTGACTGGAGGAGGGGTTGAACGTAGTCTGGAGACATGAGAAGACTAGCGTCCATGGTGTCATCATCCTTGGACGGTGTTGTTGATATAGCGTATGGGGCTGATGGATGCGATGATAATTGTGCGGCTCCTGCTGAGACACCAAAGAGGAACGGACGGATATTCGCTGCGTTAAGCTCGCTCAGGACGTGTTCCTTCAGTGATAAAACCTCCTCGGCCGAATGAGTGTCGGCTCGTGCGATTAAAGGTATGACATTAGTAAGGTTCGAAAGGCGCTTCATATACTCAATGTCCACGGGCTTGATTCCTGTGACCTATTAGCCAAATACATGCCTCCTTTCATATTACTCACGGTTTAAGATCACATATAATACAAGATCAACTTGAGGTCCACCATTTCCGCTTATCATGTTAACCATCTCCGACTCGCTGAGGCCTGAAAACGAGGATGCTTTTTTGAAATGAGATTCAAGATAATCGACAACCGGTGTAATGCATTCCAAGCACTGCAGATAATTAGCAGAGGCCGATAAAGAGTTATAATAGTGCTCACGGATGTCTTATTGCCATAACCTGGGGTATCAACAAAGCACAAGTTCCGCTCCAGAACCGAATCACCCATACTTTTTCTCCTTCGAAGTATTCTACTTTCTTCTAAATCAGACCACCATGCCGGGTACGCCTTGGTGCTTGCATAGACTTCAGTAATTTGAGATGTAGACTGCACATCCGCGCTTCCACTCCTCGATTTCGTTCTCGAGTTCTTCCGTCGTATCTCTGGTATCGACAGTGGGGTAGCAGAAATGGGGTCTACATGTACAATATCTTCGCAGATTTGGACAATAGCTTTGATGAGGGAGGTTTTACCAACACCTAGGAAATATTAGTGTCAGTAAAATACATCAACAATAGTCCCTGCTTACCAGAATCACCAGCAATCAACACCTTCAATCTACCCATATTCTTGCCCTTCTCAGTAAATGGTCGTCTGCTTGGCATCTTGATACTCGGCATGACCAACTGAGGAGCGCTCCCACTATCAACCAACTCGGATCCCATATCCCTGTCTTCCTCTCCGCTGGACATGATAGCCTGACTAGCCACATCATCCATGTCGGAACCGGCATCAGAATGTCTGCGAGAGCGTGGGCTACTTATAACTGAAGGAGGACCCGGAGAGCAAAACGACAGAGGTGTAAAAGGTCTTGATATCGTAGCCTGAGAGGATCGGCGTTGATGGGAAGGAGATGCATTCCGACTCATATCACTAGTTGATTCTAAGGATGGTGACGCTGATCCCGCCAAATCCTCTTCCAAATCTCTTGAAATCCGTTGCCCAAGGTTTCTCTTCCAGTTCTGCCTGGCTGTCCGCACTTTCTCCTCAGAATCGTCACTATCCTGAGCCAATGAGCTTATTGTAGTTTCAAGACTCTCAACACCATAAGTGCCGGATTTTGAAAGGTCTCGCGGCTTCGGAAGGGTAGTAGGGGAAATAGATTGAGATGCTTCCATGGTCTTCTCGTCTGCGAGGAAGTAGGTCATCTGCGGAGCTTGGTGTCGAGTCGCAAGGGGTGTTGCGTCGTTATCCAAGCTTGTACTCCGCGATCGCCCTGCGAAGGCCTCGTCTCCAGGTAAGGGACGCATGATGCAGAGAAGAGATTGCTCATAGAAAGGACGTAATAGTCTTGTTCATATCATGCTCGAATGTTTGTGGGTTCCGACTTGGAAGAAGTGGTACATGTCCAAGTCAAGCTGTGGAAATGTTGTCAGATATTCGGTCATTCGTACCCCGCCGCGCCTATCTGGGCATCCACCAACGCAAGGCCCCGTGCCTAATATGCCTAATATGATAAATGGCCTGGGTGGCCTGATCAGGCATTCAGGCTCTAAAGCTGTCCGCCACAAAATAGAAGAGATCACCTAGCAACGGGCCAAACTTAGTTTTGGGCCACTTTCTATTATAATAATTCATATTAAAACAACCCCACTATAAAAATCCTTCAAATTCAAGTATATCGTATAGTTAGTGAATATTTATCGTTGCATCTACTTAGTTTAGTGCTTTACGAATTATCTATATATAAAAATAAAAGATAAAATAAAATAAATAATAAAAGTATATTATTATTTATTTTTATAAATAAAGAATATATAGAATATAAAATAAAACTTATATATTAATAAATATATAATAGTTCTACGATATATTTAAATTTTAAAATTTTATATAACGTGGTTGTTTTAATATTAATTATTATAATTGAAAGTGGCCCAAAACTAAGTTTGGCCCATTGCTGGGTGAGTTCTTCTAGACGCCGGCGCTCCGCTGAGGCGCTTATCGCCACCAATCAGACCCCGCCAGTACTGCCCCACGCGAATGAGCACACGGCAGGCTACCAATAAAGAGCAGCTCCGTCCGACGATCCCCCTCGCTCCTGCTTTGTAGAAGTCACCCAACTTGCTACGCTCCCTTCACAACGGCTTCATTACACGGGTCCAGGGACGCGTTGGATATATTGAACAGCATCTGCACTCCTGCCTCAATCCTTTTTGACCCCAAGTACACATCCCGACAACGCCCTTCGCCCTCACCTCCATTCCGAACTTTTCCTCCTTCCCCAGCCGCCGCAAGAGCCTTCTTCTCGGTCCCTAGCACGATCAGCGTACGAAACCTCGACGACACGGAACCACAAGCAGATATGGATAAGAGACATCCAAGTTCGTTTCAGCAGTTGGAGAAGCTAGGAGAGGGAACATATGCTACGGTGAGTAATGAGACCGCACTATGCAGATAATAGGAATATATATTATGGTTGGCATTAAAGTAGCGCTTCCATGGCGTCATATGCGTATCCTACCAATATATGTGCATAGTTCCTACGAATGAAGCTGACTTCTCAAGGTCTTCAAAGGTCGAAATCGACAGACGGGGGAGCTGGTAGCACTGAAGGAGATCCACCTCGACTCAGAAGAAGGCACACCTTCGACCGCAATCCGAGAGATCTCATTAATGAAAGAGCTGAAGCACGAGAACATTGTCAGCCTACACGATGTTATCCACACCGAGAATAAGCTCATGCTCGTTTTCGAATATATGGACAAAGATCTCAAGAAGTATATGGACACCCAGGGCGATCGAGGAGCATTGCCCCCTGCCGTCATCAAATCTTTCATGCACCAACTCCTTCAAGGCATCGATTTTTGCCACACCAACCGGGTACTGCACCGCGATCTCAAGCCCCAAAATCTCCTAATCAACAATAAAGGCCAGCTAAAGCTTGCTGATTTCGGCCTTGCGCGAGCATTCGGAATTCCCGTAAATACCTTCTCCAACGAAGTTGTCACTCTCTGGTACCGCGCCCCAGATGTTCTACTCGGCTCCCGAACATACAACACCAGCATCGATATCTGGTCCGCTGGCTGCATCATGGCGGAAATGTATACTGGCCGACCGTTATTCCCCGGAACCACCAACGAGGATCAGCTCGTGCGCATTTTCCGAATCATGGGCACACCATCTGAGCGTACCTGGCCAGGAATTTCGCAGTATTCTGAATACAAGCAGAACTTCCAGATGTACGCTACACAGGATTTGAGGGTTATCTTACCGCAGATTGATCCCAGTGGCATTGATCTCTTGCAGAGAATGCTACAGTTGAGACCAGAGTTGAGAATTAGCGCCCATGATGCATTGCAGCATCCATGGTTCAATGATCTCGTTGGACAGGGGCAGATGAGACCTCCTCAGCATCAGGGTGGTGCAATGATGCAGCAGAGAGGATACACGCAGCAGGGCGTCGTTACTCAGGCGGGTTACGAGTATTGATGATTTTTGGGTAGGAGGAATAAGGGATGATATCTAGGAAAGATACAGAGGGCTATTGCGCTTATGATTGACTTGCCTGATACCTGGAGTGCATTGGTGGCGTTTGGCGGTATGGCAATTAGCGTTCTTGCGACTGGTCGGTAGTGATAATGGTCAATAGTCAATGGTCACGATTTTCTATTGATGTGGCATTGAATTTCTGGCCGCATATTTCTCTACGCTATCCACGGTGTTTTGCGATGAACCTAGTTTATTCTCCATCTTGCTCTTTTTGTTAGGTAAGTTGATGTGGCCCCCACTTTCCGAATCCATTTATGGAAGAATGATTGGTCACGTGCATCATCCATACCCCTTTCTCGTTTTCTCCTACCTATGGCCTCATTCCCTCTTTTTGATGAACTGAGAACTTGCATCGAAAATTTGCACTACAGTATTCTATTTAACCTTCCTGATGCTGTAATATGAAAGCTAAGTAAATCATGTTTATTCGCTCCTGTCTCGCATCAAAGATCACGGACACATTTCTGTTTCGAGCGCACATCACGATTGCGATTGACCGCTCACAACCTGGGGAACGGCGAAAGCCACAGAAATGACTTTCAAACGAAGTATTCCGACTAGTTGACTCATATTCCCGAATGCAGCCCCTAGAAGCCTCGCTATCTGCCTTGTGGGGGCGCAGCTGGGCAGCCACCTCGCAAAGCTCGAGCCCAAGCGCGGGCGCGTAACATATCGACTCTTGACGGTATCGAACATCATTCTTGCCAGCAATACCCTTCAAAAGGCTCCATGAATCAGATGCAAAAACCATGAGACTAGAAGCCAAGGTGGTGTAATATCCTATATTCTCGTGCACTCCGTCACGTTTGAATTCATAGATTCCTGATCACCTCGGCGAGGCTGCATTCAAAAACATAAGTAGCTTTGGTAGTTGAACTCGACAATTTTATTTTTTTGTTCCAAGGTCGGTTAGTTCGCCTGCCGCTTCTACTCAGGCGCTAATCACCCTTGGCTCACCCTTGGCTCACCCTTTAGTGCCTTAGGCAACCACATGTCCTATCGTCATTTCTTCAAAGCACTTTTCTATCTTCAAACGCGCTTGCCATCTCCAACACACTACGCGCCATCCAAATCTTCACGATGTCGTCTTCTTCTACTCACTACAGCTCTGGCGACGCCTCGCACTCCAGCTCTTCCTCACATTCCAACACTCTCCCAATACGCGGAAACAATATCAAAGAGCACGAAGATACTCTCTCAAATCCCAAAGACATCCTCTCGCAACCCGAAAAACTCACTATGACAAACACCGACCGCTCCAAATATCGCAATGTTCATATCTTTAACGCAAGCGATCGAAATACTACAATAGGCGGTCTAATCCTTACGGACGGTGTTACAAATGCCAACTTCTATGCTATGGTAGAGATTATTGTCATTGCTATCTGCGACTTTACTCTACGAAATGAAAGCGATGTCATAATAGAGAAGGACAGCTCTCCACTTCAGCCTGGGAATTATTACATTCATGCTTCTCGTAAGTTGGCTCTTTTATAAATATACAAATAACTAAATCAAAAGTAGAACCCTTTGACCTTAGTAATGAACTATTGCTAAGCCGGGCACTTTCTCTACAAACTGGAACTCGTGTCCAAGCCTTCCGCGATGCTGTTCGTCTACGGGATCGACGATGTGTTATAACAAGGGAAGAGTATCTTGATGATGATAATTGGCGGGGTTTCGAGGCTGCACATATCTTTCCACTTGCTTATGAGCAGTACTAGACTAATCACAATTACGGCCGCTGGATTTCAATTATCCCGGACAGAGGAGGAACTATTAATTCTGTACAGAATGGGCTATTGCTTCGTAGCGATATGCATCAGCTATTCGACTTTTATGATTTCTCGATTAATCCAGATGTTTGTATATGTCCTTAATACTTATTTAATATACTAATTATTTTAGGATGATTATAAGATCGTATGCTTTTCACGAGATAGGAATCATATTGCTGGAAAATTTCTTGACCAAAGACTTCTTGATGATCCCCAAAGACCAGTTGATCAGCTCCTCCGTTGGCACTTCCGGCAGGCGGTTTTGACAAACATGAAAGGTGCTGGCGAGCCTATATTTGAGCATGATTTCCCACCTGGCTCTGATATAGTTGGTAATATACTTGAGGGTCCAAAGGCTGCTGAAAGGATGGAGTTTGAGCTGTTTAGTCGTCTGGCTACTCAATTTGATTTGACTAAGTAGAAGCAGTGTAATAGACGTGTATTTAATTCGAGGAAGTCGTTTTGACTTCTTGTACAATAAGGCCATCCAAATTACATACCTTGCAACTGTAGCCGGATCAAAGGGGTTCAAAACGGGCAGCTAGGGGGCCAAAACAGAACCCCTATTTTGTCAGATGAAAGTCACGTGTAGTGGTCAATGCAATGGTGCAACAGGGCATTTCCAATTTGGTTCTAGTTCAGGGGTTCCTAATCTCTCCCCTTACATTATATCCTCACCTCTCTCCCCTTAGACTTAGAACCTTAGACCTTCAATACAATACATTTGCCCTCCAATTGATGCCTTTTCCATTAAACCATCTGACATATTTGGATGCTTAGGCTGACTCAGGTTATGCTCAGGCTGTAATCAGGAATGCTCGCCCTCGGCTCAGGTTAAAGCGGCAGCTGCTCACGTCCAAACATTAAAATGAAACCAGCGGAAAAGAAAAGTTGAGTCTGACTTAAGTGGTAATGTTTCCAATTCATACTTATAGTATCTGACTCTAATTGGGCCTTTCATATAGAGTTACTCCGGTATCATTTGAACAAATATTCAAATACAAGGGACCTTGTTGCCATCGACGAGGTCGCAATGCATATGGACAAGGACGTACCTACTACTGTTGGCGAAGTCGAAACTTCCAATCCAATCACAGAAGACAAATCTCCCCAATATGGCGTGAGACCAGTATCAGCCTACGATCTTTCAGATCCGTATTCCCCCATTAGCAGCGGATACGGGGACTCACCATACCCAAGGGCAGAGAGTAGTTCAACTGAGGCATGGCGACAGAGACAAGCACCAGCCGGAGACCTGAGGAGATTCCAAACAAGAAAAGTCAAGCTTGTACGGGGTACCGTTCTCAGTGTTGAACACCCAGTTCCGTCCGCTATTAAGAATGCCATCCAGTCAAAGTATCGGGGGCGATCTAGAGGCTGGAAGCGAAGAATTCTCGTCTTTGCGATACACAGCCGCAACTTGCGACCCAGACTACTTCACATTAAAGAACGGTTATAATCTCCGTCCTGCAATATACAACCGTCACACCGAACTCCTTATATCCGTCTCTTACTACAACGAAGACAAAATGATGTTAAGCCGTACACTCCATACCATCATGGTAAACATTCGCGAGATCTGTAACCTAAAGCGTTCAGAGTTCTGGAACGTTAGTGGCCCTGCTTGGCAAAAGATCGTGGTTTGTATAGTATGTGACGGGATTGACCCTTGTGATAAAGGCGTTCTTGATGTCCTTGGCACAATAGGACTTTATCAAGACGGTATTATGAAAAAAGACGTCGACGGCGTAGAGACTGTCGCTCATATCTTCGAGTACACCAGTCAATTATCTGTGACTGCGGCCCAACAGCTCATTAGGCCTCGTGATGACTCGGCCGACACAATCCCTCCAGTACAATTAATGTTGTGTCTAAAGCAGAAGAATAGTAAGAAAATAAACAGCCATCGTAAGGAACCCCAAAACTCATGTTTCAGTTATCTAACATTTGAACAGGTTGGATTTTCAATGCATTTGGACGTCTTCTTAATCCAGAAGTCGTTGTCTGTATCGACGTTGGTGTGAGACTAGAACCGAGAGCTATCTTGATGCTATGGGAGCAGTTCTTCAACGATAAAGACGTGGGCGGATGCTGTGGAGAGACGCATGTGATGCTTGGCAAAAACAATCGACAATTGTTAAATCCATTAGTTGCGGCTCAACACTTTGAATATAAGATCAGCTCTATTCTCGACAAACCGCTCGAATCTTCCTTCGGTTATATGACAGTATTACCGGGATCATTCTCAGCCTACCGGTTTCACGCTGTTATGGGACAACCCTTGATGAAATATTACAACGGAGACTCGACGCTCTCAAAAAAGCTAGGCTCAAAAGGAATCGTTGCAATGGGTGCTTTCCACCGGAACCTATTCCTTGCCGAAGACTGAATCATATGCTTTGAACTGGTCATGAAAGCAGGGTCGAAATGGCACTTGACTTACGTGAAGGCAGCTCAAGCAGAGGTCGATGTCCCAACGAACATGGTTGATTTTTTCACGCAAAGAAGACGATGGCTCAATGGTGCATTTGCAGCTACCGTCTATTCTCTAATCCACTTCCATCGAATTTGGAAGTCGGGACACAATGTCGCCCGTTTGACTGTGTTCCATGTTCAAGTTCTCTATAATGTTGTTTCCTTGTCTTTGTCTTGGTTTGGAATAGCGGGATTCCTCCTAGTAAGCTTGTTCTCATACTCGTTTGCTATTTTTTTTTTTTGAGAGGTTCGGAGCTTGGGTGCGCGCTCATTTGTTGCCCAGTTTGTCAGCTCCTAATCTCCGGGGCTCCCTAAGATCTTTCTGGATTCACAATGCTAACTCGTTGAGTAGACCATGTTCATCACGACAGACATAACTGGTTCTCCGCCCGAGGGATCCAACTTCAGACCCTTTCCTTTTGGCAAAGCAACCCCAATTTTCAACGCAGTCATCCAGTCAATATACACAGCAACAATTGTGATGCAATTCATCATGGCACTCGGCGGTCAAGTCAAAAGTCACGTTTGGAGCTACGTTGCTTCGTTCTTCTTTTTCGCTATCATCCAATTATACTTCTTTTTGAATGTATTGTATCTGATGATTCGGATTTTCATGAGCGACAGGCAGGACGGAACAGGTTCTGACTACGGCTACGTCCAAACATTCTACTCTTCGGTTGGTAGCCTAACAGTGTTAGTTGCGTGTGGATCCATATTTGGAGTTTACTACGCAGCATCGTTCCTCAGTTTAGATCCTTGGCATATGTTCACGTCTTACCCCCAATACCTTTTTGTCGCCTCGAGTTACACCAATATCCTCAATGTCTACGCATTCAGCAATTGGCATGATGTATCTTGGGGAGTTAAACAGGGAATGACCGAAGCTGTCGATCCTCTACCTTCGATCTCGAGCCAAAAAGTCACAAGAGCAGGCACAGATCTTGTGATAGAAGAAATAGATAGAACTCAGGAGGATATAGACAGCCAATTTGAGGCGCTTGTGAAAAGAGCTCTCAGACCTCATATGCCGTTAAAACTCGGACCCCAGAGACCGACCATTGAAGAGTCATTCAAGATATTCAGAACTCGATTGATCATTGTATACCTGTTCAGCAATTTCATGCTTTGCATATTTGTCATGAACGATAGCTTCGATAGCTTGAAGTTCCTTGTAAGTCAACCCGTCTTCGAATACATCAGCCGTCTAACAAGTCGATTAGGGCAATTCCTACCAACACAAAGTTTGGTTCTTCCGAATCTTCTTGTGGGCGACGTCTGGAACTTTCATCGTTCGGTTTTTGGGCAGTTGTTGGTATTTTCTTATTCATAATCCTATCCTATTCTGTTTTTCTAGAAGATAAATGAGCTTTTGGAAGACGAACTTGGGAATGATGGCGTTTGAGAGTATGTTGAGCAAATAGTTGTTGATTTGTGATCGAAATGCATGAACTTTGGATTAGTATAATAATCTCAAAGAAGCCATTAGAGTAACTACAATAATAGTAATGAACCATTAGGGTATCTTCAACTAATAGATAATCTCTCGTACCTTTGCCTAGTGGGGAGAACGTGGATATCATGTATGGTATCTAAATGGGGTTGATATGACACTTGAATTTGCAAACGAGGTGTTAGATAAGTCTCATGCTTTTGATATTTAGTTCATAAGCAGCATGGCAAGGGCTATGCTTATTATAATACTAAAGTTATAACTATCGCAGCATTGCTAACCCTAAGACAGCCAGCAGGAAAAATATTTAAAGGAAGAATCATGGGATCTCAAAGACCGTAAAGAGTAGATAGCCTCAACCACAACCGCCGAGAGCCAAAGGGAAAAAGAACGCACAAAGATCCACAGAGGAACCATACGGGAAGAGAAACCGAAGCCTGCCAAACACCACCTTGAACTCATATTCTCGACCGCACATTTCTAGCTTTAGAAGGCTACTAATGGATGGTGACCTCCAAGATGATTAAGGAAATACAATTGGCCTCGTCTCTTGATCATATAACACTTCCGCCCCGTCAAGAAGCCGGCTTAGCTGCGGCCTAGCGGCTGGACTATGTCCCTCATATCCGAAAGAGTCAAAAAACATTGCTTTAAGGCAGGTCCTTGCCCTTGGGAGGTTCTGTGTCGGAACCAAGAGAGGCTTATGCAAATCCAATGGCGAGGGTTGATTCGCAACCCGGGCATCATGGAACCTATGAAGAGGGATGAGGTACGCTTCTTCTGAAATGGTTTGATTGAGGGCAAATGGTTGTTGCGGGTTAGGTGTTGACGTGTTGGGGATTTGTGCACACATTGTGACCACAGCGTCAAGGTCAGATGGACTCAACTTCTGAACTATTCGACCGCCATGTCTATACACCACCAGAGAGGTCTGTTTGTCGTTTCTCCAGTCCGGCTCAACGTGAACAGTGAAGTCGTCCTCTCCTTCTTGAAGTTCAATATCTGTAAGTGGCCGAAGCATTTCGTTGCTTACTGCTTCTGTGGTTACAGAAGTTCTCCTTCCGGACATGACAATCCCCGATGCGTGTGGAATACAACTTCCATCGATGTCGAGCAGGTGAAACTTGGATGCCTCCTCTATGCTATTCCCTTCTCCCAGCATGCTTGCGGTAAGAAGGCATAATTTTGCTACAACACCCGTTGCGCGGTTGTCAAGCCGACGAATTTGCTCAACTTCAGCACCTGCAAACATGTACGCTATTAGCTTCATTAATGCATACCTCCAACATCGGAAAGCTCCCTTTGGGACTTTCGGGGGAGTCTCCCACTTCAAATCAGCCACAATGGATAAAACCTGATAATCATTCCACCCCCAAGAGCCGAACGCCTCGCTCGGCGATAATTGAGATGCATTTATCAAAGGCTTGAGTGCAGCGTAGTAGTATCCCATGACAAAAGATTGTAGTCGGCCTAAAAAGTTCTCATTTTTCCGAATTTCGTCTTGGATTTTGTAAGATCCCGCTGGCGGGCTCCATTCACGGCCGAGCTCTTTCAGTCCTTCTGCGACTGGTTTTGTGACGAAGGGGAAATATGCATTGGCTACTTTTTCCAAGTGCCTATTCAGTCGATTTTTTTCGATGGGATCCATGGTAGTAACTTCATAGTAGAGATCCGTGAACGACCGGTTTGTAGTCGTTTCAGTATGTGGCACCTCTGGCTGACATTCGAGGGCGAAATTGAGATTCCCGGCATCCATCCCTCTTAAGAAGTCTTCTTGGATTTGGTTGTCATGTGTAGATCGCGGCCAGGGAGAGACAGCTTCTTGCATACACTCGAGTGGTATACGCATTCCTCTGCGCTTTGACTTTGAGCTTGTAAGGTTGTTACCCTGGGGCAACGTTTCCGTGTCCAAGATTACGACGAAGTGATTCTCATCGTATTGAGTTTCTCCCTTTTGATCCGCCTTTTCAGTTCGCAGAAGGTCGAGTCCAAGAGCTCGGAGAACCTTCGCCACACAATATACGTCGCTGGATGGGGTTGTGAATTCTTTCGTCTTTTCTTTTGCAATCCAATATAAGAGTCTTACGATATTTTCGCTGTCGGTAGCAGGGATATGACCTGGTTGGTGCTCTCCATAGTCTTCGAGATACAACCATTCCGATCGTGCTCGAGCGTTGATCATTCGTACAGCGGCAATGGAACTCCAACCTTCAATATGCGAAGGAAGTTCCCCACGAATATACTCTTCAAATGAATGTTCATCGAAGAGACCGATGATGAATTCTATCATAATTTCGTGGCAAAGGCTTTGAGGAACGGCGGCCTCTAGCGCAGCGTAGAAGAGAGCCATAAGCCAAGTGAATCGATCTAAATCATCTTTGGGCTCAGTTCTAAATATTTCCTTCTTGCCTTGTTTAAAAAGCTTAAGGTTTTTGCCCCAGCGATCTTGCAATTGTGCCGTTTCGATGATCCCATCCCTGGAAAGCAAATCCTGGGACCTGGTGTCGAGAAATTCGAGAAGCGATCGGTCTCGAGGTCCTGCTGTCATCCATGTGATAGTCCTACCAGCTCCACCAATATTCGCTATATCATTCTGTCCGAATTTCATTTGCACCAAGGCATCGCGTCCCGAGTACAGTGTCAGTGAGTTGGGAGCTTCGACCAACGCTGTGGCTTGATCAAGTATCGAGCGGGCCCGAAGTCGGTGGAGGTGAAAAATAACCTGCTTGAATTCATCGCTGTTAAAATTATCGTAGACACAGACGTGGGCGTGATCTGCGTCTCTTGGGATCTCCCTCTCTCTTGCAGGGTTGAATCCTAGGGTGGCAGAGGCCTGGTCCACAATGATACCTAGGTTTAGCACCATCTTGGTGGTAGGCGTGGTCTCATAGAAACTGACGACGAGAAGTGTTTCGGCTACAGGCTTGAACAGCTGATGTAGTGTTTTCGCAAAGAGCGAGTCCTTCTTAAGAGCGTCCATGAATGTGTTTCCAGGTTGTCCCCCCACAAAGCGAGCAATGCTAGCCAAAACACCTCCAAAATTTGCTTTATTGCCACCTCGGTGAGGGGTACCAAAAAACATGACACCACAGGTCGATTCAAATATTGGACGATGGCATTCCGTGAGTTTTGCTGTGACGAGCGCCTGCTTCACAACGATTCCACCTAAGCTATGACAAAGAAAGATCAGTGGGCGAGAAGGAGCGGACTTTTGGGTTTTATATTATATCAGTTCTGATTTTCAGCAAGTGAACGGAACAAGATACGTACAGAACGTTCCCTTTCCAAGTGATCCAGCAAGTTCGCTGCTTGTTCGAATACACCTGTTGTTGACATCGAAAATGCAACATTGGAATTATATCCGAACAGAAATACTCTGGCATTTGGGAGGTGTTTGGGAAGAAAGTCGGGATTGCTCAGCCATATTGTTTTGTTTTTGTCATCAGCGGTCCATGTGTTTTCGGCGTGGAAGTCGGCATTGGTAGGGTTAAGACCGTGGACGGCTACGATACTATTGAACAGTGAGCGGACCCACGTTCACTGATTATCTTCAGAATGTCTTGCTGGGGATCATACTCTATATCGGCCGTGGGGGGTGTCACGATCTCCCTCAGAAAATTTCGCTCAATCTTCGGCGGCTATTCAATTTTCAGGAACCATTAGTCTTTCTCATTGGAATCTCAGAGTAAGCGATCGATGCAAAAGGACTTATTCTTACCATTCTCGATTGCGAAGTAGTTATTCGAGCTCGGCTCTGGGGATATTGCAGTCTACTCCGGCTAGCACACAATGCTTTCTTTGCGGCTAAACAGATTGATCAGAAGTATGGAAGGGGAAAATTCGACAATTTTCGAGCATAGGTAGTTGACTAATATAGTAATACTCAATAACCAAGATAAAATGATTTTTGGTTCAAAACAAGGAATATTTCCAGGTAACAGTCGTAGCATTCCTTTCCGTGATCTGAGGCGGCCAAACGTGCAGACGGGCAAGCGAGGGAGGAACACGTACTACAATGTGATAGGATAGGCATAGCCACTTCTTTAACCTACCGGAAGCTCAGGCTAGGATTTTTTCCTGGCTACTAATCGTAGATCCGCTCCGATTTACTCACGGTCCTTGGCGAACCTATGGGTAGGGTCCTAAACCCATGGGGTACCCATGAGTTGCGTCTAAAAAGAAATATAAAGAACCCGACACGGGTACTTGCCCCATGGGTTGAGTCCAGATTCCTTATACGGCCAATAGGTACCCACTGCGCGGCGTAGCTATTGCTCACTACTGCCCAACGCTTCTCGCCTTCGCCTCACCCTAGCTCACCTAGCATTGCGATAATGCAGCCCTGATAAAAACAGATTTCGTGCATATGAGGATTTAAGTCAAAGAACCATTTGTTGTCGCAATCCCTCCATTCACTAATATAGGTGTCGTCGTCACTCCGTTCGCGGCGCTATGATTTTATCGTTGCTAAGATAGATGTAGTTGAGAGCTAGATGTACATCTGATCAGCAGTTGCACTCTTAGATGTATTTTATACAAAATGACGTACGGGAGCCAAGGTGTCGAATCTTCTTGTCGAGTTCCGCTTCAAATCGTCGGATGGATCGGAGGTGTAATAGGATCTGTCTGAACCCGCATCCTACTCCTTGAAAACTCCTTTTCTTTCTTCGTTCTTTTCGTACTCTCTGTAGATAAGATGGCCCTGGGTGGAAACAGCATCTAAGCTCTCTCCCAGAGATGTTCCGAGTTATCCACGAAATAATTTTTTATGGATACATAGTAAATATGCAGTTTTCACATAGTATATTACATTGCTTTGCTCTTTGAATAGCTTCATTTCTTGAAATTAAACAAGCTAATTAAGTTCCGTGAAGTTGCTGGCCATTCGTGCGGAAGGTTATAGTTGAAAGCAATCGGTATTTCCTAGGCATGTCTACTGCGCAGTGTGCTATGATTGCGTGCAGTGTAGTAGGGGAAATTCAAATACTTGTTTACCTTGGGAAAAGCTTTGTATTGTACTTATTTTCGAGAATGGATTAGTTTTCTACCGTTAAAATTTTGATCGAGATAGGGTTTTTTAATTCTAATCTCAAATATATTTATTTGAAAGAATAGCAAGGAATTATATATAAATTCTAATAAATTATTTTTATTTTTATTTGGAAAGAAAAGAGAGAATAAAGCTTTTTTTTTTGAAATTAATTAAGTAAATTAAAATAAATAAAGTAAAGAGCTAGTAAAAAAAAAAAAAAAAACTTAAATAATTAAATTAGAAGACTTTTTTTCACTTTAATAAAAGCGTTGCAAACTTAAAGCCTATAGGGCTATATTAAGATATATACGGAATATAGTATTAGTATACCTATTATTTTTCACGTACTATTGCATTATATAACTATAAGATAAGTATAATTTTCCATAGCTTTTTATAAGTAAATAGCTATTTCTTGCTATGAAATACTTACTTATTATTGAATCAAGTTACTAATCCATTTAGTCTGGAGAAAATACTTAATCGAAATATTAAAAGCAAACTATCTCGTTCCTTTCTCTAATAATAAGATTACTAATTTGAAACTAAAAACCTTTATTATTAAATATTATAATTCGGGCTTACTTATTTCCTGGAAATATGGAATTGATTTTTTTGAGTATTAGTTTGAAATATTATATATTATTTTCTCTTATAACCCTTAGAAAGCACTCGTTACTATAGTAGTGCTTACTTTAATACGTTATTTGAATTAACTTGAAGAGATACTTGTTGTGACGGGTTGAGACCCGTGGAGAGACTAGGTGCCTGAGAGCCTTAGGCACCTGCGTTGCCTTGACAACAGCTTCATACAGAGCATAAATAATCTCCCGAAGCCCAAACTCAGCTTCTCTCCTTAG
>VXCB01000225.1:0-40699 GCA_009613015.1 Mollisiaceae sp. DMI_Dod_QoI
CCCCCCCGCACGTCTGAAACTTGGGATCTTACTCCCGTGCGAGGATACGCGTATAATCCGGACGTGGTGCGCGTTCTCGTGTAAGCAGTGGAAGGGGTGGGGGGGGAATGGGGGGGGGGGGGGAGGGGGGAGTGGGTTTTGTGGGGAAAGAGGGAGAAAGGTGAGGGGGAGTGGGTTTTTTTTGGGGTGTGGGGGGGGGGTGGGGGGGGGGGGGGGGAGAGTTGTGTGGGGGGGTGGCGGGTGTTGGGTGGGGTGGAGGGGGGGGGTGGGGAGGGGGAGGGGGTGGGGGGGGGGAGGTGGGGGGGGGTGACGGATATTGCGCCTTCGTGTGCTTAAACACCGACGTGGTAGTCTTAAAGCTATCGTAGCCCACTTCAAACGAAGAAGAAGGGTCGTCTTACTGCCTTTTGGCCCGCGTATACTTGAAATGCTTTCTAGGCTTGGTCTAAAGGAGCTGAAATACCGCGAGATAAGAAACGCCCGGGACTACGTATAGAAAGGAGCCTTTTTCCCACCGTGGTTTTTGCTTCCTTCTATAAATATGGACTTTGGACTGTAAATAATAAGTCTTGTGTACACTCCCTGAGCTTAGCACGTCTCCATGCCCCATGGGAGGCTCTGTGTGTCAGCTCGACAAGTTTTGCAGGTTTCACTGCACACTCTAGACGTAAATCAATATCAATTAATCAATCAATTATCTTCTAATATTTCCTTCTCAAAATCGTACTTTATTCGTGAAGCTGCAAAAGTAGGCGGTCTTTCTGGAGCCTCCTTTCTTCTCCCAAAGTTTCCAAACTTTAGGAGAATTTGGAACTGTTTTTGTAAGGAGAATTCCCGATCCGCTAAAACTTCAAAATAACAGGGTTGATTACCAGTAGTTCGGGTGATTCTCGAGCCAAGATTTTTTCGGGTAAGTGGGTCCGGATTGAGGCTTAAAACCCACGCATTACTGAAATACCAGGTACGAAACCTTACTCGTTGGCTCTTCCAATTGAGCCGGCTCGCCGAATCTCTCGCGAGGCGGGCCAGAATATTAACTTCAGAGCCCGATGAGTAACCTTCATGCAACCCAAGTCCGGGTATTCATTTAGTCGACTTCTTCTGACCTGAATATGTGCCCAAGACTGCCGAAGATGACGATGGCATGAAAGGCATGCTGCTTGAGTTCCTATGTTTCTCAAGTCGTGAAGATGGTATGTAGACCAACTCTATTGCGAGGAATAAGCTACCCAGCGCATAGGTTTCTATCATGGTTGAGCTACGCAATAAACGAGCAATGAAGCTCATTCATGAAGCAAACCGGAGGAAATGATATGCGTCTTCAGAGAAAATATCATTATTTCTATCAAATAGAAAGGACGAGCGGCCCAAGAGCGGGACGACGGCACCGAAACAGGTCGGACGTTTAATATTATAATCACCATCGATCCTCTCGCTTGCTCTATCTTCCCCATTATCCAGATAGCGGCAAATAAGTAAGCTTGATATATTTACACATGGTGAGATACCCGCTTATGTTATCAGCGCCATAAAGTGCAAATATTCTACCCAAAACACTCTCTATAATTAACGGCCGTACAACGCTTACCCGGCAAGCCCATAACTGCCTTCCTATAGCAAAACGCATAAAGCCCTAGGAAGAACATGTCAGATTGTTACTTTTACCGGTGTCTTGGTAGCATGGGTAAATCGCCCATCCTCGGCTCCGCGGACTTTTGGGTGGGACAAGACCAGGGTGCTCAAGATTTACCCCTTGGAAAATATTCGTCCCAAGCACCAGCGGGACGGGAAGAGGATGGACAATTCTTATCTTAGCGAACTGCCGACAGGACGGGCGGGTCGTTGGGGGACGGGAGACGCGTCAATTCTTATTGAAAATATGCATAGGCATTGAATTATCACAATTGGCCATGTTCTTAAGGAACGAATGTTCCCGCTGCCCTGGTATATGTTTCAATTCATTTCAATTCAAATACCTGCCAACCCACGGCCCCCTCCCAAAGGAAAACCCCCTAAAGGTGGAAAACAAAAGTACAGTGTGTTTTAGAAATGCTCTTTTTTCACTCACTTAGTTTGTTTCTTTCAGCTACTGTCGCCTTCGCGGTGAGGCTTCCTCGCCATGGCGTTGTCGGTGGAGCAGTTGCGCCGAGGATCACAGAGCAAGCGGAATCAGCAGCGGAGTTAGTCTGCGGATCGGTTGGAACTGATAAAGAGAAGCCAGCAGCATACTCGGGTCCCAAGGCAACATCGGTCTCGGATTGTTTATCACAGTGTGCAGCCAGCAACGGCTGTCAAAGTGTTGCGTATCGCTCGTCCAGTGGTGCCTGTCTGCTGTACAAAGCGCCCGTTACCGGCAACATCAACTATGATAATAGTAAGGTGTATGCATTCTACGATTTGGCTTGCCCGCAGGGGCCGCAGGCAACATCGACTGATACGGGTATTACATCGATTGTGACGGTCACGGGTACTCTTTCCACGGTGATTATCGCATCGACAGTGGTGATTACGGTTACGCCTCCACCGCCTCCCCCGCCGACGACAAGTACTTCGACTTTGACGGCGACGATTGTGGTCACGATCACGCAAGGGGCACCCACCAGCAGCTCGACAAGTTCGCTTCTGACCATCTACACAACTATAATTCAGACGACAATCATCACGTCTATTCCGCCAGCATCCACTTCCTCAGTATCCACTCCTTCAACTTCTAGTCTCTCGACTACCATTCTCTCAACCATTTCTATATCAACAGCTTCTACATCAGCAGCTTCTACATCAGCAGCTTCTACATCAGCAGCTTCACCATCAGCAGCTTCAACATCAGCAACTTCTATCTCAATAATTCCTCCACCATCCGCAACCCCCACATCAACCACCCCCACTTCCAGCTCGTCAATCCTCGCCTCACCAACACCCTCTCCCAGCGGACCTGTCTGCAACGTCAATGGCTGGTCCGCCGGCAACACCACCTTCTACGACAATACAGGAAGTCTTGGGAATCAGGTCGCATGTGAACTAGCATGCCGGCTAGTAAGCTGTGGGTGTTATGGTTTCAGCAACACGACTTGTCTTGCATATGCTGGGAATGTAACTCAGAGCGTCGTTTCGGATACGACCAGCGCCTTTAAGTTCTTTGACGCGAATTGTTCGACGAGTCATCAGTCATAGATGAAGGATGTTGGCGGATTGCGAGCCTCGATTTAGGATTTGAGAGAGAGGGTAGATGGGCCTGGTGATGCTTGTTTCCATCGAGCTGGGGCCGGCGCGGGTGGCGCGTGGAATGGTTTGATGTATGATACTCAGTTTTTCAGAGCTTTGTAAGAGTTTGTTTTTAAGAAATCGTCATTTTAATTCGTAGATAAAATAAAATAATTTTTTGTTGAGCGATCGAATCTAACAAGCAAAATCTTAATAGTCGTGTATAGAAGAGTTTTCAAAAGAAAGCACAAACACTTTTTGCCTAGCTAAAGCTTTCAAATATTGAGCTTTCAAAGTTGGGTCAGGGAAGTATGTGATCAGATGATCAAGAATAGTGGCTTTCGGCTCTCTTCTCACACTTTCGAAGCTGTACGCAACGCAAACCAGTTTTTCTTGTCAGCATATAACAGCAGATAAATTATTCACGGAAAATCCAATAAAGCCGTCGCGGCTTAAGCTATTAAAGCTACGACCAGCAGATATTATCCACTAAGAGCTTGGCAAATCAAGATGAGTCGCAATGTACAGTACCCTAAGATGCATTCTAGGCATTGAATAAGAAGAATGAGTGCTAATGGATGCTTAGAACAGTAACACCAAACAAGGACAACAAGGACAACAAGGATAAAAGGACTGGGTCAGTCCAGCTGCTCCTAAGGTTGTTCACAGAGGAATCCTTGTTCTCCTGATTCCAATTATTTTTGGGTCTATAGCCGACACTGACAAAAGAGGAGAGAGAGATGGGCTTCGTTGCAAAGCTGCAGATATTTGGAAACATAGATGGGTCTGCTACGCCAAAATGGAGGAATGCGAATCTTGCATCTGTGGTATGCATTGCGGGAGATGTGTCCAAGAGAGATATATGCCAACCTCCTGCCACGACAGGTCGACGCACACTTGAA
This sequence comes from Mollisiaceae sp. DMI_Dod_QoI, assembly GCA_009613015.1. Lineage (NCBI taxonomy): Eukaryota > Fungi > Ascomycota > Leotiomycetes > Helotiales > Mollisiaceae > Mollisiaceae sp. DMI_Dod_QoI. The sequence continues at coordinate 4,104 of VXCB01000225.1, forward strand.
CACGTACGATCCTAACCACCTCTCCACCCACAATGGAAGTTCTTCGAGATATTTGTAATTCCAAACCACTATTATGCACAGATAATTCGAAGTCGATTGTTGGATTGGGCACCACATCGTGGGAAGATAAAACGAGGGACAGCTCTCAGAGGGCATGCCATCTGGTATATTTAGTTGTGTTGGCAGGCATCCAACATCCAATATCCAACATCCAACACTTGCCGCTTTCCGAGATATCTCCTTCCCCATATGGTCGAACCTCGAGTATTGGCCTAGGCAAGTGCTAGGTCAAGATGATGTTGGTGCTGTCTGTTCTTGAATTGCGTTAGCAAGGACGTCTCAGGTCGACTTGGAACAATTCAACCCATCATGTCTTCCGAGTGGCGAATAAGTGCCTATGGAAAGATCTGCAATCTTGTGAATGGGAGAAGGCTGAGATGTTGCTGGCCTTGCGCCAGATGGATGGTTGAAGTGCTGGACGCTGCGCCGCTGGAAAGTTCGGTGCGCAGGGAACTCAGCAGTCAGCACGGCCTGAAATTTCACCTTACCCGCCAATCATCAGCGTTTCACGCCGCACACGTGATTCATTCCAGGCCCTATTAATGTTCTCGTTCTCCCCCCTTTCGTGTTCGTCTCTTTCTCTTGCTCTCGCTTTCTTGAAGATGTATCGCATGTCTACAAACTCCAGCCACATTCTCATGAGGATATTATCCTATCGCAGCTTCGCTCATAGCCACGAAGGGAGGTTTCTTCATTTATCGCCTTGGGCCGCCACCCCTTGGCAGCTCATCATGATTGGTCCTCCGCTAGAAGCCAGCTGATGCAGGATAAAATGCTTTTCCAGCGGCCAGCGTCGGTTTCCTGAACCGTCCCTATGGGAATGCACACCTTCCTATTATAACCTTCATGAGGGTCTCACAACTCAATACTATGTATGCAGTGCATACGAACATCCAACACTCTTAATCTGCTAGAGAAAGAAGTTACTTTCTTATCGCAATAGGGGCACCTCCATCCGATTATGCAGGAGACCAGTTGCGACCCTTTCTAGATTGATTTCCAGAAGCCTTCCATCTTTATAATCCTTGTTTATTGGTTTCCAATCGCCAGGTTAAACAGCGATGATAAGACCACGAGACGCGGCGCCATATTAAGCAATTCGCCTGAACCGATGATCCAAGACTCTACCAAGTGGGAGAGGATTTTGGGACTCGTCCCCTCAACCAGAAGAGGAAGCTCAAGACCTCGATCGTCGTGCGATCTGTTGTGTCTATGTCTGTACTTTATCTGACGACCGCGACGATCGCTAGTTGCACGATGGATATCGCGTGGAGATACCGTGGAACCATGTGTGGTTGCACTGAAACCAAAATAGTTGCCACTGATAAGGTACCGTGGTTAATTTGAAGAGAGGGGGGATCTGGTTCTAAACGACCTTCTGCATTGCACAATTTGGACTTTATCCGAAGCATCAACGCGGTTTGCGTCATGACCTTATATATCACCTGGAACTCCATCTGAGAGAGCTCTTAGTATCCAGCCCGTGCGACAAAGCGTCTGCGGAAAGATTGCTGAAATGGAGAAAACCACAGCTTCTATGCCGGGCGAGATACAGTCCTCCGCCTCATCAGATTCTTTACCCCACGATCTTTCGGAGAAGAAGGGACATGATGTTGAGATTGAAGCAGTCGAGCTTGATTCCGACGATGTTTCGACCGACAAGATTTACGTTCCCGATGAGAGTGATGAATTCATCGACCCTCGTCTGAAAGATTATCCAATTCCGCTTGTGGCGTGAGATTCTCCGTGCACACTTTGCTTAATCAACAATACTGATAATTGTGTAGTAAAACTGTTGATCTTCACAATGATCCCACGTAAGTCCTCAACACCCGCCAAACAAGCTGCATCCTGACAAAAGATAGGGAGCCGATTCTCACCTTTCGATTCTGGTTCTTGTCTACCTTCTGGGTTGTCATTGGCTGCGGCATTTCTTCTTTCTATTACTTCAAACCGTACTCTATGTACTTGACGAGCTATGCCATCCAATTGCTTTCCTGGGGCATGGGCTCTTGGATGGCGAACCGACTTTCAAAGCGCACTTTCTCCACACTTGGCTACAAATGGTCTCTCAATCCGGGGCCATGGAATGCAAAGGAACACGCCCTCATCATTGTGGCATACTGGGGATCTGTAAGCGACGATATGCTATGTTGATAGATGACACTGCTAACTATTTCAGTGTTACACAGCGTACGGCCTCGGACCTCTATCTGCTATGGAACTCTACTATGGCAAGAAGATGAACGCTGGATGGGGAATTCTGTTCTTGATCACGACACAGATGATCGGATATGGGTTTGCAGGACTGTTCCGTGATATCCTGGTTCGACCACCAAAGATTTACTATCCTGGAGTGTTACCAAATGTGGCCTTGTTCAACGCCATGCATAAGAATCCTTCAGTCACGAAGAAGTCCCTGAAATTCTTTTCATACGTGGCCGTCGCCGCATTTATTTGGGAATGGTTCCCTCAACTAATTTTTCCTCTTTTGAGCTCGGTCCCATTGCTTTGCTACTTTGGGCATGGAAACTGGATTGCATACATCTTGGGTTCTGGATCCTATGGATTCGTAAGTTTCCATGTATTTGCACTAGAAACTTCACTTATCATCGACAGGGACTTCTTGATATTAGTTTGGACTGGAACTACATTTCCTTCCTTTCCCCTCTATACACCCCGCTCTGGGCAAACGCCAACCAATTCCTCGGCGCCATGGCCCTCTGTTGGTTCATCTACCCTCTCATGTACTTCACCAACACTTTGGACGCTAAGACCTACGCTCCCATGAGTTCTGGCACGTTCGATGACACGGGCGCCACGTATAACATCTCTCGAGTCTTGTACGCGGACCACACCTTGAACCAAGCAGCCATGGATGCATATTCCAAACCTCACTGGTCAGTATCGTACGCCATGTACTTCTTCTGTGGTTTTGCGGCTTCTACTGGCGCGATGCTCTATTCTTGTCTTTACTACGGCCCAGAAGCTTGGCGAGGTATCAAAGAAGGAATGTTCAACAAGCGCAACACATATAATGACCCCTACCTTATGCTGATGGATCAATTCAAACGCGTTCCCCACTGGTGGTATGCTGCTCTTCTCTTCATCTGCGCAGCGCTGTCCATTGGACAACTATACGGAGCTGAGATGGAATTGCCATGGTGGTGAGTTATTTCCCTCCCTTGACATCAACTGCAACATAACTAACACGGATGTTCAGGGGATTCGTCATCATCTCCATCGTCGCTTGGATCTTCACTTTCCCCAACGGTATCCTTTGGGGTGTCGCCAACATGCAAGTCGGAATGGCTTTCCTCAGCGAAGTTATCGCCGGTGCAATGTTCCCTGGCAAGCCTCTTGCTGTCCTGACCTGCATGGTCTACGGTCGCCAAATTCTCGAACAGAACTTAAACTTAATCTCTGACTACAAGTTCGGATTCTACATGAAGATTCCCGAGACGGAAATGTTCATCGGCCAAGTATACGGTACTTTGCTTGGACCATTCATCAACTACGGCATGATGCGTAAGTAGTCCCCCACTCCACCCCTATACCACTTCACTCACCCCCTTCAAAACGCTCACAACTGATTCTAACATTCCCCAGGATACATCATCGACAGAGAAGGTCCCAAACTCACCGGCGCCGTCCACTCCTCAGCCTGGAACGCTCTCAAAACCAAGAACTTCTACTCACAATCCGTACTCTGGGGTGTCCTCGGCCCCAAAGCCTTCTTCGGATCCGGCTCCCAGTACTCCTGGCTCTACTACGCCTTCCTAGTTGGGCCCGCATGCGTGCTCCTCACATGGCTTGTACACAAGCGGAAGCCGCAATGGAAATTAGAGCAGAGATTTAATCCCGTCCTAATATTTTCCGGCGGAGTATTATTCCCCGTTTACCAAACCGCAAATCTTCTAACCAGTGCCGCATTCAGTACCTTTTTGTAAGCTCTCCTTCCCTCCTCCTCCTCTATCCTTTCATCTCCTCAATCCACAAACCCACAAACCCACTAACACCCTCCCTTTCTTATTTACAGCATGGGCTACATCTACCGCTACCACCCCGTCTGGTTCCGCAAATACAACTACCTGCTCGGCGTCGGACTTGACTGCGGCACGCAACTCATGCAGACGGTCATGGTGTTCGGTATCAATCTTCCGAATGCGGCGTTCCCTGCTTGGTGGGGCAATAATCCCATGACTCCTGATCGGTGCTTTCCTCCTGCTTCGTTGCCTATGGCTGCTCAGCCTTGATTTATTTGAGGTGAGATGGGATTTGGATAATGTTTTTGGGATTTTGGGTGGGATGGAGGATGAGAGTGGTGGAGAGGGTGGGATATGTGCGTTGGGTTGGGTGGATGGAGAGATTAGATCCTTCATGGATGAACTAGAGTTGATGAATTCATTGAGAAACCATTTCTTGTTTTGGTTTCTTGGCTAGGTTACAGTCTGAGCTCGTTATGGTCATCCTCTTTGAAACTTTTTTTTTTAGGATTTCATTACCAACCCCTCAGTGCCTCTCTCACTCTTGATTCGATTCACAACTAAGTAAGCAAGTCAAACACAAGCGTGTTAGATTTTCAAAGTTGAGACAATGAGATAGATGAGCAGGTATGTTACTTATATGATCCATTAGTTCGGATGGCAAGTATGTATCTCCAATCTATTCTTTAGAGACGAGACGAGACGAGATGAGACGAAACGGGCTACTACCCTTTCGTTTCATCGGAAGCTTTTTGAAAGAAGTCTTTTGATGGAGAAAAAAGAAAGAAAATTCATTACGTGCTTTCACGATCCATTCAGACATCTCGTTATCGTCCCCATTCCCATTCCCATCCATAAACGCCATCATCATCATCATCATCATGACAACCAAGATCATCCTAAATATCAATCAGCAAACTTCATCCAACCCCTCACTCAACTTTCAAAATCAAAGCAAAGCAAACTCACATCCCCAACTTCCCACTCCCATCCCATTCCCCTCCCCACCACTCAAATATAAAGCCTTTCACACCAAAATCAGCATCAGCATCAACATTTCTGACCAAAACAAAAAAAAAACAAAGGGGAAAAAGAAAAAACATACTCATCCCTCTCAACATCAATAACCTCCCCCTCCCTCTCCATCTTAAACCTACACGCCTGTTCCCACTCCCCATTCCCATCCACCCCTCCATTCCCACTCCCATTTTCTCGTCTCATCTCCCTTTTCAACTTCTGCTTCTTACTTGGACTCAACTCCTCGTTGTCGTCTGAGAAGGAATGTGAAGTGGAGATACCGTTCTTTTTGTTGGTGCTGGAGGGAGCGGAGCGCTTGCGGGGTGTGGTGGTAGTGGAAGGAGAGGTATTGGAGGTGGTTTTGGATTTTGATTCTTTGCGGATTTTTTGGAAGTGTTGGCTAGAGAGAGAGAGAGGGCGGTGGATGTTAGATTGTGTGGTGTGATGAGAGGAGACGGGTGAGAAAGTAAGGGAGTGAGGGGGGGAGAGAGTGGATGATTGAGATGTGTGGTGTGATAGTTAGAAAGAGGGAGGAGAGATGGATAGAGAAAATAGGTAGGTGGTGAGAGGGAGAGGGAGGAGGATGGGAAGAGGACTAGCGTGCTCGCTAATAAAGGGGAAGGGATGTGAGGAGTGTCACATGACATGATTGTGCGTACCGATGTACGCGCGCGAGTGCGCTAGGTGGAAAGGTGAGGACGATAGAGTTGTATGGACAACATGGATGAAAAGGATGTGGAGGGGAAGATGAATGCGATGAAAGGAGATTGAAAAAAATGAAGGGAACGGGGAGGACATACCGACAGGCTTCATGTGAGAAGGTGTAGCCCTTGTCCTGCATCTTCTGAGCTATCTTTGGCCACAGGACGGATTTCAAGGCACCTTCATCGATGATTGCGAGAAGAAGATCGCGATCGGCTTTGTGATCCCATTGAGATGGCATCTTGATCGCTGAAGGATTGGTGTTGATAGGTGAGATAGAAGTAAAGGGTAGAGAGGTGAAGCGTGCGTGGCGGCTCGATTGAGGTGATTGAGGATGTGAAGGTGCTGTTTTTGTCAATTATTAATTGCCAATTGTAGATTGCTGGTTGGCGGTTACTTACTAATTGAGGTGATGTGTGTGTGGATTGAAGTGGTCGCAGATTGTTGGTCGTGGTGTGTGGTGGGGGTTGGATAGTGTGTTGTGGTGAGAGATTTGTTCCAGGATTGAAAGTGGGTGCGTCCGCTTGCCCAGCCTTGCCAGAGTTGAGGAGATGACTCGTTTCTCAATTGAAGAGGGTGGCAACTTGTGACCGACAGGTTGTGGATGGCTGGTTGTTGTCTGGAGCCTGGAGCCAAGTGGCTGTAATGAGAAAGGGTTGCACGAAGATGGAGAGAGGATAAGCCAAGTTATCCCAGCCTTGCAATAATTAGGAAGGCTAATTGACTTTGTTCACAGTGATTGTGGTAAGAGAGGTTGAGTTAGGATAGGTGGAGGATGATTCTAGATCTCTCGGCCTTGTAGAAGTAGTAAACGGTCTAGTTTCCGTGGACTTCCGTGCAAGATTGATCAAGGATGGAAAGCAGAGGAATTGTGATGTTCCAAGCTTGCAATGGCTGTGTAAGAGCTTGAGGAGCTTGGTCAAAGTACTTTGAGTGGTTGGTTGAGAGAGGTTGTGAGAAGTGGATAAAGTTAAGATGGAGAGAAGATAGCCTTAGATATTCTTTCCTTGCAAAGGCTGTGGAAATGGCCTGATCTTGAGGCGCTAGTTTTTACTCGAAGTCACTTTCCGCTAAGAATAAGCCAAATAGTACTTCCCAATTCAGTTTCTTTCACTTTTATTAATAAGAGGGCAGGGAAGAGTCAGATCACTAAAGATCTTGATATCACCCTTGTGGCTCTAATCCATCCACGCAGCAATAGCCTATCATTCCCCTACCATTTCCTATCTGAATTTGATAACTCAATAATGAGTCACAGTACCCCGCCATTGCATCAGCCCGTCGCAATGCTGCATGCTTTCTTTTTAATGGTTTGTTTTGCCCTCTTCATTGTCACACCAACCCCAGCCCCCTCCCGGTTCCCCGGATTACAAGGGCGGACTCATCGGAAGCTGGCGGCATCCAGGGCAGCCGAGTAGCAGCCATGATAGCGGGAACTGCCAGCTTGCCCTACTACTAAGCTCTGAAAGGCATCGATATGCAAGGAGATGCAGTTCGACGCAGGTCCTTGTCCTGCTTTCCGGTGTGGTTTTCTCGCAATGCTCGCCGCTTTGACGTTTGTTTGCTGCCGTATCAGCGCATTCCAGACACACATCCCTGCTAGCAGCATGCACGCTCTCTGCGCGGAACGCGCGACGGTCAACGACATCGAACCAAGTCGCAGCCACCGCGCGCGCAGGAAACTCTCTCCCAGCTCGTTGCCCCTCTCAACCACCAATCTACCATCCTATATTTATTTCCCAGGCAGCAGCGACAACGTCATGTCTCTCACCGGCACTTTATACGCGAGCAAGGCGGCCCGAGCAACAATCGCCCGTTATCCTGTGCCACTGGCCTGCAGCCTCTTGTCATCCCCTGCAGCAGTTCTCACAAAAAAGAAGTCAAGAAGTTCCCGATCAACTAGCCTTCTTGCATGGGAAGGAAGTCTTTGTGGCCGGCGCTGAGGAGCTCCTTGTATAGGGCTTTAATCTACAAGTCCCTTTGCACACTCCCCCAGCCATTCTCAATGCAAGTGCTGTGAGGGTGGGACATATTTCTACTTGGTCCCCTCACCGATCTTCACAGCATCTTCTTAAGCATTGCACACCGCCAGTTTGATTTTATTGGGTAATTCGTGCGAGGTGTGTATTACGATCAAGACTCAACAATTCTTTCCGTACTACACTACATGTTGGCAGAGTTTGGTTGTTTCTGCTCAGCAAAGAAGTACTGAGGTTCTCGCCCTTCTCGAGCTCGAGGATTAAACTCGGTCGCCTTCAATCTTCCCTCACAAATCTCAAATTTCCTTCCCACCTTCAAGCTGGCGAGCCTCCGCAAGAGCCGAACTATGCCGAGCGACACTGCCATCCAGGAATTGCTGTATGCAATACTTAAACAAAAATGTCTCAAAGATGTATGTTCACAACTTTTCACATCCAATTTTTCATATACTACCCTGCATGTTTTCTCACCCAAACCCGATTCGCCACCCCAGCCTCCTCAAGCATCCTTTATCGCACCTCCTTCTGATCTACATCTAAACTAACCAATCACTTCACAGCTCAAGTGGGAGGAAGTCGCTTCGGACCCGATCCACAGCAAGCCTATCACGAACGGCCATGCAGCGCGAATGCGCTACTCACGCTTCAAGAAACAGATGGACCGTAAGAACGATAACAATACCCCTACCACCAACACACCAAAACGAAGTCGCGTCGAGAAGAATCGTTCTCCGGCTAAGATGAAACGAGGGAGTAGAAGTGGAGTTGTAAAGCCAGAAGATGGTACTGGTGAGGCAAGCGAGAGAGAGGGAACGGTAGACAGTACAGCCGATATGAGCATGCTGGATGTGGGGATGGATGGAATAGCACGAGTGAAGCAAGAGCGAGGATCACGGTACACTCAAAATCAGACCGGAGAAGGAAGTGAGAGCGGGAACGGAAATGGGATGTTAATGACACCGCTTCCTTCGACACCAAGATACTGTATTGAGGATCGCTCACAATCACCCTCTCCCTCTCTAATTCACAACCGCGCCCAAGTTCAAGAGCAAGATCCGGGACAAAGCTTTGCCACGAACGGCATCGACGACTATGTCGGCAGTTTCGGGATCGGAAGCGAAGGTGTGGGTGAAAGCTTGTTTGGAGAGGTGATCGGTGGCCATGCTGCGGAGGTTTATGGCATGGGTATGCATGGCGGATTGGGAGTGGGCATGGGGATGGAGAATAGCTTTGAGAGTTTGTGGGATCCGAATCAGAGTATGCATTCACAGTCGCAGTCTCATGGTCCGAGCCAAAGTCATGGTGGTGGAGGAGAAGGCGAGGGGGTCTCGGTAAAGACTGAGCCGAGGTGGGAGGAGGCTTATCGTCATACTTAATTTGTTAGTAGGTTTCTTGATGGCGTTGAGAATGGGATGGAGTACATAGATTGATACGGATGGATGACTTTATGAGGCGGCGTGGTTTGTTGGCGTTTGGAGGGGTGAAATTTAATTGACTGGTACGAGAATGATAGGTAAACATCAGTGTTCTGTGAGTTTTCAAGGCCATATGGCTTCTTCTCCTATATATCAAAGTCGAGCATTTACCTCTGGCTACAAATTATGAAAATCTTGACGTCGTCTAACGTCACGTGATATAATGAAACACCTAAGCTCCCGTCCGAATCCAAAACATGATTAAGCTCCATACAAACTTTATCTCTTCTTCTCACGACTCCATGATACCCCTTCCCCTTTTCTATCACCATCTCCAAATCCTCAAATCCTCAAATCCTCAAATCAAAATACCAAATCACATGATTTCCCCAACCCCCCTAGCACCGCCGCTAGACAAACAGAGCCTCCACTACCAATACCCGAACCGCAGCTTTACCTATATATTCACCCAAAAGCCCTAATACCATACCCAATTACCTCCCACCCCTTTCAAAAACCGGTAGCGTCTCTATAACGCCATTCAATCCAGTTAGTCAACCCCACCTCGGAATATTTATACATGTCTCTCTCCCATTTCCTCCTCCCATACTCTCCCTCAATACTTTATTTTTTTTATTTTTTTTTACTTTGGACGAAAAAATGGACGAGAAAATGGCCGAGGTAGCCGTCGCTCGGGCAAAAGAGATGCTGGAGCATAAAAAGGTGTTGGAGGAGCTTGTGGAAAGGTTTTCGTCCTCGTGGAAGGAGGTGGATTTTGAGAGGTTGGAGATGTATTATCAGGTGTTAGTTTTGTGTTTCTTTTTCTTTTGATTTTGATTTGAGATTTTACAATATTAAGTAATAGAGTATTCGAAGCACTCTATTAGAGAGGTAGGGGTATGGGCCATTGAGCCCCACCGCCTAATACAAGAACTGGCAGCTTTACTAGATTGGAGATTTTATTTTTTTGAGAATGGTATGAAGCTAATTTTTCCAATAGATGGCGAAGAAAGGATGGAGATTGTGTGTTTCAGCCTAGGTTCTTTGTTTTACAGGTGAGTTTCTTTTCAAATCCACCAGATCTGAAGAAAGTTTTGTGCACGAGCTGCAGGTCAATGATACATATTGCTCAGCTTCTGCTAGCTTTCCGTTGCCTAGAGCTTACCAATGAAGCTCTTCTGTGGTGCATGCATAACCTACGAGTGTTGAGACATGCAACTCTACTCCCCGAAATGTGTATATAAAAGGTAACTGACTCGGATCTTCTAAACAGGACAAACTCAAAAAAAAAGATTTTCGCGGAATCGACAACATTGACCTTCGCTCGACCAGAAATTCCCATCAAGCATTTGACACCCAGTCGGACCGACTGCTGCTTCGAAAGTGACTGTTGGGCGACATCTTTCCACCTCTTTCAGAAAAAAAAGCCGAAGCTCGTCAATAACGATACTTTTTCTTCAACGTTTCAGAGGTTCGCTGTGGAGATATTCGAGCCCTCCGAGATGATCAAAAGAGTGCATACTTATTCACAGAAATCGAATGCGCTCCTCCAGCCTGATGAGGAAACATCATCCCTCCAACAGAAAGACGAGATGCAAAAAGAATCCCGTGATCTGGTCCAGCTGGTGCAAAACAGATTTCGTGTTTATGATGGCTCGGAGCGCTCGTTAGACTGGGTCGATCTACAAATCTTTTCTGACGCATTGCGATTCGTCGGATCAGATGAGAACTTCCGGAGAGTCGAACTTGGCATCTCTCAACCGCTCACTGGAGTGTGGAACCTTCCTCTGGAAATTCAACTTCAAATCGTTGAGTCCATGCCGCGCAAAAAGGCCGATCAGGCGATCCGCCAATTATTTCCGCACCTTGCGTCTCTATATATCCGGAGCATACCAGCTCGAAACAGCAAATGGTTCTTCAACTTATGTTCAAAAGATAACCTGCAATATATTGGTACGCATCACGAGCGCGGTGGTGGAAGAACTTATCATGTATATCGACTACGGTCTATCAATTTGTACCCTGGGTTTGAGCTCGAATTCGAAAAAGACTTGGGGACTTACGAACCTCATGCTTCAAACTTAGAAGCGGCACAAAGTCGCCTCGCTGCGTTCTTATATGACCATTTCTTTTGGAAGAAGAGAACGGAGTGGATACCGTGTCCACACACACAGTCACCTCGAGGTCTGGAGCTTTTTGATTTAGAGTACGGTGAATCCGCTGATGAATCCGACGGTGAATCATACATAACAGGCGTACGTCCTGTTTTGCCGATAATAAATATCAAGAAGAAAAGAGAGATACCTTGGTATCGCAAACGACGTATGCTCATAGATATAGATTCGCAAGTCGTGCGAAGCACCGTTCATCCAGAGAGAACAGAAGCTGTGGACTCAGCCGTCTTACTGTTTGAAAACGAGATTTCTTCCATCTTCGAGGAAATGGAGGTTTTCATGCGACCACAAGTCATCCAATTCTACAACCAACTCGATGACACTCAGCATGACACTCAGTGTCATGATGACACTGACGCTAGTAGCTACACAATATCGAAATACTTTATTCCAAGGCTGCGGTTATATAGGGATAGAGGGTATGATATTGGTAGGATTGCGGAAAGGCAATGGGAAGACAAAATGGAGTGGGTATATTTAGCTTCTCTTTTCAAGTAAATGTCCATACTAGGCCAGAACACTTCATCCTCGAGGGCCCTAAAATCGAGATTAAGTTTTGGTAAAGGCAGAGCAAGACTAACAAGTCTCTTCTGCCTCTTCTTGCAGAGCTGAAAATATTTTCAGCTTCGCGACTCAACAATGCACCTCAGAATGCATGGGTTTCAACCCCTATTTTTAAGCGACATTCTTCACTGCTCACCACTCTTGATACCAAAATTCAAAATACCTCTATATTGTATCACCTTACCCAAAGGAATTTATTTCTCTTCATCTTTCATCGCAGTGCACCTCTACCCAAGCCTTGATTCCGCATCCTTCACTCTGTTCTCGGTTCTCACATCACGTGCATTCCTCGTCCGAATGCAGTCATTGTTCAACTCCGCATCCATCACAATGTCGCTTTCAGCCACGACACGGGACCAGGAACGACAACAATACCAATTGTGATTCTGGAAGAGTTAACAAAGAGATCAATATCGAAAAAAACTAATCTCTTCGCATTAAAAACACATTTTCTGGGTGCACGCAAGCTCTACACGATTGTTGACACTTTCTCTTCTTGCTCAACCTACCTTTTCATTATCTTCTCTACTTTTTGATTAGAGCATCTCTACGACCTAGAGTACTTTCTGGAAAAACTCGCGCCATAAACCCTTTTATCATGATGTCCGAAATCGACATAGGAGGCGTAGAATCTATGCGCATGATGGCCACCTTCGCCGGCGCATTCGCCAAAGTGCTCGAAAAGGTAACAACCACAACCACAACCACTGAAACGAAGACCCCTCAGACATTTAAACACAAAGACAGAGAGACAGTTCATACCGCACCAATTCATAGCTGGAGTAAAACGAAACCGGTCGTCGAAATTCCAATTAAAAGGAACCAGCAAACTTTTTCCCCACAACCAAAAATAAAACGTGAATATATCTCCGACTCTTTTTCACCAGAACTAGAACCTCAACCAAAAAGAAAAATACAAACATTGGAGGAAATACGTGCAGGAAAGAAGGCACGTCAACTCACCAACACAAATGCCAGCACCACTTCCACTTCCACTTCTACTTCCAGCCCCAGTAGCAACACTTTAAACCCCCTCTCCTCTATTCCCTCAAAACGAAGAATCATCCCAAGCAAGAGAAAATATACATACGAAAGCGACGACGAATCTCACCAAAAACCATGTCTGGTAGAGCAGCATGGTCAGATGACAGTGACGACGATCTCTCAGATCCAAATTGGACACCCCCTGTTCCACGCGGTGGACCCGATGGGAAATTCCTCCCTCACAGACGAATGGGATATATGAAACCAAAACCAACTTCAAAAAGACCTACACCCGCTCGAAAATCTCAGAAAAAGACAGCAAAGGCTCATTTGGGCACTAGTAAGCCAAAATTAGATCGAGAACAACAACAGAATGAAAATGCAGTCAACCATACAGTCAAGAAGTAAACTATACGTGTGTCCTCAACCTCATCTTTTGAAGCTGTTAAGCGACAAGAAGGTATCCCAGACATGATCCGCGCCGTTCAGCGCACACCTGCTTTCATCCCCGAATCCGTGTTCAAAGTTGAGGAAAGTTTCCAACGCCGACTAGTCGATATGCACGGCTATAACTATGCGCCCAAGAACCGGATCCTAGGGTCCGACTGGAAGAATTTGCTTAGTTCCGATGAATTGTCTGATTTCGAGGAGGGGAAGGGTTCGGATGAGAAAGTGAGGGGGATTGAGAAAGAGAGATATGAGGTGAGGAATAGGGACATTATTGAGAGGGCTCTTGGGAAATTACCCGTGTCGGTGGGTGGTGCTGGGGATAAGGATAAGGGGGATGGGGAGAGTGGAGTTGGAATGGAGGAGAAGAAGAAGGATTGTATTCCGTGGCAGTCGAAGAGCAAAGCTGGGAGAGAGAAGCAGGTATTACCTCATCCTCGACTTGAGAGAGAAATTTTCCGGATTCGGAGGATTCTGAATCGGAGGCAGAAGGAGAGCGAGAGGAAGAGGAAGAGACGGAGGAGCGAATCGAGAAAACGAGGTCTGAACCAATAGTGAAGGAGAAGAAACTAGAGTATATCCCGATAAAAACAGGAGTCAAAGTAAACAAGATGAAAAAGCAAGAAAGAATCAGAGAGTTTCACTGCGCGACTGATGAGGAACTCAAAATGGCAGCAGAAGAATGCGAGGCTCTGATTCAGCAATCCGCTGAGGAAGAGCGGCCAAAGAAAGAGAAGATCTGGAAGGAAGTTTACGAGCAGGCTAAGAAAAATAGTAAGGGTTCCATCTCCGCCTACAACCTCTGAACCCTAAATGTTCAAGACTGACAAGCGAAAATAGACATCCAAAACGACGGTCCTTACAAAACATACCTCCCGCGCGAATGGCCTGAAAAGAAGTACATCAGAGAATATCTCCGTCGACGCCTAGCAAGCATAAACGTCGAAGACACTCCCCTGGAAGAGCTCTCGATGAAATGCCTCGTAGAAGTCAACCACCCCGAAGACCTCGAGCCTGCCATCCCCGATCGGCTCATCACAGACTCCATTCACATCAAAGACTGCGACGGCGAAACCTTATTCGTCAAGATCAACACTGGTGCCGAAGAAGTATTTGAAGGAAGACGACACCCACAGATTAGGCATCATATTCTAGAGGCGATGGATCGACTCGTGAAAAGGGGCGTCACAGCCCCGACGCCAAGCAAAGATGTCCGTCATCCTTCGAAATATTTCCGTATTGCGAAGGATTATTGGACGAAGAGAGGGAAGCCGTGTGGGGTATATCTTTTCGCGTTGTGGTGCGCACAGGGACATGCGCATGATCCGTGGGCGTTGTCCGGGCCTTGGAATCATTCGTTGTCGAATGATGTTGTGGGGAAGAAAATGGATATCGGATTCCGATTCCGGTTTCTTGCTGATATGGCGCCGATTCAGCAAATGATGAGTCTTTGGTTCGAGGTCATTGATCCGGTGCGGTATAAGATCTTCAAAGGACATGTCGACATGATGTGTGATGATGATACGGGGATGGATGCCATTCGATATACCCAAAACCAGAGCTTTCTAGGCATTGCGAGCCTGAGAAATGTGCAGGTGCACAATCATAAAGACAAGGGAGATGTAAGAGATGGTTGGATAGGCATGACTTGCGTTGGTGCATTCACCGACGGAGAGCTTTGCCTTCCCGATTTGAATTTGAAGGTTAGGTTCCTGCCTGGTGATCTGATTTTCTTCCGGATTGCAGTTTTGCAGCACTTCATACGAGCGACAGTCGGAGAACGAAGTAGTGTGTTGTTTTTCTCTCACAGCGGTCCGCGCAATATTTCTCAGAACGCGAGATATATGTCAGAAGATGACGAGAGGTACCAAGCTGCAATTGATTCCAAGCTTGATAATTTTCAGAAGAGACAAGACAAGGAAGATCGGATAAGAGCCCACGCTGATCTCCCTCCATACCCAACTATTGAATCAGATCTTACCGAATCGAAACTCGTCAAAGCTAGTAGGAGAAAGAAAAGATTTGTAAAGCATGCTAAGGAGGAGTTCAAAAGAGGACACCTAGCTAGCGAGGATTTGGAGAGGGTGGAGAATACACCTGCTGCAGCATTCTATCAGTTAAATTTAGTGGAATTAGCGAGGCATGCTAAGGGGTAGTATCCATTTGCGCCTATGAGGCCCAAGTGTAGGAGGGCGGAGGGGTAGGCGTGTCCGTTGTATAGATTGCGAGGTACCTGTAACGCTTCGTACTATTGTATGATTTTTGGCAAAGCATACATAGCGCTGTTGAGGGCGTAATCGTAACTACGCCGTTAGCTATCTAGATTCAAGTGATACTATCAAAGCCTACTTACACCTGCTTGCATCAAGAAAGTGATACAATGGATATGACCAGCTACAAGGAAGTAATCGAATAGACATGGGAGAGACTACCAATATTGCTTCGCAGCATGTCTCTACTCCAGAAGCTTTCATGCTGTTGAACAAAGGCATTAATGACTGCTTTCGAGTTGCCGCACCCAGCCATCGTTAAGTATAGGATTTGCCCATAAGTCAAAGACAGGTAATGTGTAATCAAACTCTTTGTTAACTGAAGAGACTCTTTTAGGGCTCGAGAACAAAGTGTCAGATACCAATGCTCACCCTCGAGCAATAAATCTTCTGTCACTGGGGCCGAACGAGACGAAAATCTCAACTTCGTCCCTTCTCACTCGGAGGTATCAAATCGCTACGTGAAAATTCGAAACCATCACCATGGCTTCCATATTAACAAGAGGCAACCAAGGGTTGGGGGATCCCATCTCTTCCTTACCTAGTACTGGAACACACGACGAAATCCCGGATCTGACCTTTGGCTTAGAACTTGAACTAGACTTTGCTGTTAGAAAGTCCATGTACAATGAGTGGATCGAAAATACTGGCAACCATGCGACATCAGGTGCACTAGCAGCTTTAGAGAAAGAGGAGCTTAAGAGAGTCGAAGAGGAGAATCCTGAACCTCTTCCTCCCACACCTAGTAGTCCCACTAGGGCAAGTTCCTCGCAGTCGGGAGAGCCTTTACCTCCACTGCCAGTGAGTCCCACGACATCAGATACATCCCAGAACTCGCAGTCGACATCGTCGCAGGACGATAAAGGACGTCTAAGACTCTTAGGATACTTATGTGCTTATCTTAATCGTCAAACTCGGGATAGTCCAAAAGAGGCTTCTCTTCTTGGGGAGATTATATACGATGCTCCAAAAGAAGCATCAAGTGCCTCCTGGCATATCACACAAGACGATAGCGTTATGCCTAGCAGAAGCGAGACACTGGCCCCTAGACTGAACATAACAGAAGACGAAGCCAAAGAATATCGAGTTGTGGGTGCTGAGATCGTATCGTCCGTCTTGAATTTTAACGACATGCGAACCTGGTATGCACAACTGCGGCAGTTGAACAAGGATTTAGCTTTCGACTCCAACTTGAACCAAGGGGCGTGGCTCAATGAAATAACTCACCTGCATGCACATTTTGGCATACGAGATAAGACAATCTCATTGGACGTCGCGAAAAACGTGTGCGTCTTATACGGCCTGTTCGAGAACGAAATAGAGTCATGGTTGCCAGTTTCCCAGCGCGACAGTATGTGGTGCTATCGATTGAGAAGAGGTATGGAGAAGGAAAGGCTTGCTTACACAGATGATCGCACAGATGTTCAACTTTTGCCTGGAAAGAGATATACACCGAGTGAATATGCAGACATAATATATGCCACGAACAACCTTCAAGAGCTGAAGACGGAGCTTTCTGGATGGACGGCAGGTGAATGGGTAGGGCTAGTCGCGGCGCATGGTGCCATCGGCAGACCGTCGCTGACGCTTGGCGAAACGGCGAGGACTCTTGGTGTTAGAGAATGGGTAGCTGTAAATTTATCGTTGGAGAGAGCTAACAAGCCCTTCACCATCGAGTTCCGTCACCATCACGGTACCCTAGATCCCGAATCCATCACCTGGTGGTAAGTCTACAATGTTCTCCTTTTTTCCTGAAGTCAGCATTGAGATGCTAGGTAGGCACATGCATCGATGCCCTGTGAACATGTCAATATTATTAAAAGTCCGAAAACTAATTCGGGATTGTTATAAATAGGGTACGATTTCTGGGCGAGCTGGTCCGCTTCGCATATTATCTCGCACAGAACAACGTGAGAATCCAACACACTGGGCTGTTCAATGAAGATAGCTTTGTCGACGAGCTGTCTAACCGAAGCATCTTCGAGATAATCGGATTTCCAGATGAGGGGATCGCGCACTTCCACAGAATGCGCGATTCGTATCTCCGGGAGGGGCATCGAGACCGCGCGCTAGTTTTGGCACATCAAAGCAAGATGACCGTAGAGGCGACCATTATTAGAGAAAGAATCAGAAGAAGGAAGCTTGGAGAACGGACTGGGAAGGAAATGGATGACAACTATACGAGAGAACAACTGGGCCAGAATGATGGGAATAACCAAAGCGTAGAGCAAGAATCGACTTCAGATGGATCTCAAGACGAAAACGTAGAGTCAAGTTCAAGGTCTGAGCGAACTAGGTCTGAAAGAAGTGCATCTGAGGAAACTGAATCTACGGAAACTGGGTCTGTGGAAACTGACTCCGACGAAAGTGGTTCCAGTATAGAGTTGCCAGGCGAGGAAGCCATCAGGCCAGTTCCGTTGCGTGGCCAAGCGCTGGTCGATCGTATAACAAGACTTGCACTATCGGCGCGCTACAGCGGACAAGATGACGGAAGACAAGCAGTCGCTGACGCCCATGCGGAAGGAAATGGCCTAGATTACCAAACGGAAGAAGGGCTCGAAAGACTTCTCGCAAGAGTGGGTCACTCTGGAACTGGAATATTAGAAGTGTGGTTAGATGCGATGTGTGTTGTCAAAATAGAGAAATTGCAGAGAGAAGGAGGAAAGATTGAAAATTTGGAGCGTTGGGAGATCGCATATTTGGAGTATCTGAAAGCACGAATCGAAATTCTAAAGGAGGGGCTAGATGCGGATAGTGAGGCAGATGAGGAAGCAGCGAGCCAGCCAGCAGTTTCGGGAAGCCCGCAATGAGGTTGATCTTAATGGATCATCTTGGGAAATAAACTTCAGCGCGGAGAGTCTGCTGTCTATTCTCATACTTCTTTAATGTTGGTAGGATAAGTAGCGCTTGCTTGTAATGTAACATTAAATGATATTCTACAATTCATGAACATACAACGCCAATGTCTGTACTATACAGTGATCTGCTGGAGCTGGTACTTCTTCGTGAACTGCACCATATCACCAGATAAAAACACTCGTTAAGCTGGCGTGAATTCAAAGCCATAGCAGGACAAACTTTACGAATCGGTAGTTCTATCAAGCCATAAAAACCTCTTCAACACTTCAATGTAGAAAAAGCTATTATCACCAAAGCAAGAACTCGAAGAAAATAGATCACACTTGTGAAGGTATCCCACCAAAGAATAACATAGAAAGGCTGGGCTGGGGCATCTTCACTCTCCCCTATCAACAGTAAGCACAGATGTCAGGATTTCGCATTCTGGCATGTACGGAGGAGCTACCTGCTCAGCCAAGATGCATTGAATACCCCACCAATCCCATCCGGACCGACCCGACGCCAACCAAGTCAACACAATGCTCACTGCACCACGCCACGCTCTATAAACGCCTGGCTGTGCAATCTGACCTGTGGCAAATGCTGTTTTGTTTGTTTCACACTATGCCATATTATGTGACCTTTCGCCCGTCTAACCGTCTCCCACCACCACCCTCCTTAGGGTCGGGCTTCTTCTCCGTCTCTGCCGCCTTCTCCTTATCGCCATCTCCCTTCCGCTTCACGCCCCCTCGCAATGTTTGCCCTTGTCCTGCAAAATGTGGTTGTGCGGCCTCGGCATTCTCTTTATCCTTGTCTGCCTGCGTCTTCACTGGCTTGATCTCATATCCGAAGAACAGCTTGTTGGGTGGTAATCTCAGCGGTTGGGGCCCATTTGTTCTTCTGATTACAGTCGGTGCCGGAGCATTGGTGCTGGCGCCTGCTACTGGAGTTGAAGGCTTAGGAGTCGGTGCTTTCCCGCCTTTCTTAGAAGAGAGCTTCTGGCCACCAAGTAGGAAGTTTGAGGAGACGGCTTTGGCACCTGCGAGAGCTGCGTTGGAAGAGGGTGCAATAGCATCGTAGTTTATAGCTTGAGCCATGGTACCTTGACTATGAAGCATTCCGCCAGCTGGAAGACCGGGCATAGATCTTGGTGTCGATGTACCGCTTGACGCTCGAGTCTTCGGGGGGTCGACGTAACCGATAGGCGCTTCGAAGTCGACCTTAACATCTGTCTCTAGCATACTGACACCCATCTTATCGCTTGAAGGCTGGACTTCTAGAACCGCAACATCGTAGACAGTATCGTTGTATTTGAAGGAGAAGATGTCGCCTTTCGTGACAGTGGCGAATTGGCGGAAGGCTTTCTCGAGCACCGCTTTGGGATCGCTGATTTCGAGGAAGTTGACATTTTGGGCTTGCAATTTGACGAGGGAGGCAGGTGGCAGGTCTGTGGACTTGATTTGGACGAGATCTCCAGTATCGAGGAGGAGGGTTTGCATCATCTGTTCTGCGTTAGTTTGTTACCTGCACAGGCGGATAGAGCAAGCATACCCAGTGGGGCAAATATATCTTCCCTTCCTCTGCAATGAACTCAAGTACACCACAATGCGAAGTTCTGTCGTCTCGGCCATTGATGAGCTCAAACAGCATAGGGTATGTGATATGTAGTCGTGTGAGCTTCTCTAAGGCCGAAGCAGGCATAATGATCTTTCCACCATAGTTCAGATCTTCTCGTTCCGGACCAGGAAGCATAACAGTGGGATAGCAGCGGTAGTATTCATCGAAGCGTTTTGGAGGACCGCGCATGCCACCACGCTGGAGCATATTGTACATCGCGACGGGATCGTCTCCCTCGAAGTAATTATTGCCAAACTATTTTAGTCAGCGTCTATGGTAAAAAGGGGGTCCGCAGATAGTTACCATCTTAACTTAGGTATCTTGAAAAAGTAGCAGAGAGAAAGTTGAGGAGTATGTTGGAAGGTCCAGAAAATGTGTGATCCAAAAGAAGCTCGACTACCGGGACCGCTCGCCATAGAATGACGTTTCGGCTGTGCCTGGCGGGCAATCTAAACTCCGAAGTTCCATCCCAATCTAGATAGCATTCACAAGCCCAAGACAATAAACACGATCACTTCCATTTACGACTTTATGACATTCTAAATCACAAACATGTCTTCCCGCTATTCAGCAGCGCGTCCAAAGCGTGCAGGCGAACAATTCGCGCGCACGCATCACGGAGAATCAGAAGACGGCCCCTCCACCAAGAAACCAAAATTCGATATCCGTAACCCCTCAGCTCTTGCGCCCGATGCGCCAGAAGAGGACGCAGTCTTAGAAGCAGATGTTATTGGAGCTGGGGCGGCTACGAAGCGTGGTGCTGTGAATCTAGATGGATACGACAGTGATTCAGACAACGAGGGTTTCGATGCCAGGGCAGAAGAGCGGGCCAAAGGCAGGAAGGGAGAGGTCAACATTGAGAACGCTTTTAAATACGAGGAAGGCGGGGAAGGGGCGGCGAATGGGAAGAGTGAAATGGAAGAAGATGCGGATATGTTTGCAAATTTGGACGAGGAGAATGCAGATGGAGATGAGGATGAAAGTGTGCCTACAAAGGGGAAAAAGCGGAAGGCTGTGAGATTTATGGAGGCCGACGAGATTGAGGGACAAGTGAATAGCAGTACGAGTGGTGGACATGTGTCTGCGAATTTTGCGCTAGACCCGAAAGGCAAGCTCTCGACCCATGCTATGGATGACCAGGAGAGTAGCGATGATGAGGAAGAGGCAGCTTTGGCTGCCTTAGAGGAAGACGTTGACGAAGAGGTTGGTGCTGGTGGTTTGAAGAGGAATGCACCAAAGGTCGATGCCTTCAATATGAAGGCAGAGCAGGAAGAAGGAAGATTCGACGAAGCTGGGAACTTTGTGAGGAGAGCAGCGGATCCAGATGCGAAGCACGATTCCTGGCTAGAAGGAATAGGAAAGAAGGATATGAAGAAAGCGGCAGAGGCACACGAGAGGAGAGAAGCAGAATTACGGCAGAAGAGACTTGCTGACGATGCACTTCTGTTACCGGACATCTTACGTACCCTTATCCTACGATTAGAAAGGGGAGAAACAGTACTAGAAGCACTAGCGAGACTAGGCAAGGGCCAAACAAAAAAGAGGAAAGTTCCAAAATGGAAGCTGAAGAAGCAGAGACAGAATAGCAATGATGCCATGGATGTCGATACAACGAAACCAGCTGAAGACCTAGAACAAGTCAAGATCAGAGAGGGCATCGATGCCATAACTGGTGCAGCTGATCAGTTACTTACGAGAGGCCAAACCGAAATCTACGAGCAGGAGAGAGAGATGCTCATTCGGCAATATCGGCGAGAATCTGGTGAGGACTGGGTAGAACCACCAGCAGAAGAGCCCGAAGCAGGACCTGATGGATCAAGACCTGTCAAAATGTGGGAATACAGATGGATCGATGGTCGAGATGGTGATGCTAAGCAAGGACCATATGACGGCGCTACAATGGTGGCATGGCAAGATGCTGGCTATTTTGGTGAGGGAGTGGAGTTCAGAAAAGCAGGCGACGAAGGTCCATGGAGCAGAATCGTGGACTTTGTATGAGTAATATCAAGATACCCAAAAAATGTAAAATCACATAGCATAAGTGCTCGAAGCTTATCCTCATCCATTCGTTCTTCGTTAAATTGTTCAGAATGCCGCTTGCACCACTTGCTACTTTTACAACTGTCTTGGTTTTTGTTCCGTCACCCACTCCCAAACGCCTGAAATCAATCTATGAAATTTCCATCGCATCACCATGACCGTTAGTCACAGCAAAGCTCACTTCGCCAGACTCTCCAATTAATCGCTTCTCGAAGTCCGAGACAAACTTCACGCTTCTAGCAGAGTCGTAAAAGAGCTGGAAACTCCTCTGTACATCTTCGATGGAAACTTGCTTGGCTTTCCTCTTGGCAGCAATCAACTGTGATGTTGTGATCAGGTTGCTCGCATATCGGAGACCCGTCTCTTGACCAATCTTAGTCAAGAGTGCCAGTGCATCTGGTGTAACATCCACTTCCTCTTCTTGAGCACGGATAGATAAAATTTGCTGGATTTCCTCCTTCTGGTAGGCATGGGTGCTAACAATGACCACACGGTCTAAGAAATCGAGTGGCAGACCGTGCGGACTTCGGTAGTTTGTGCCTCGAAGGCGAGAGTTGCCTCTGTTGCTTGCCATGATGACAATAGGCGCAAGCTCATCCTCAAGGGCTCGGTTGATGTACGAGAAACATTCGATATCAAGCATGTGAACTTCATCGATGAAAAGAACGCCAGGCACAATCTCAGCCTTGCCTTCCTCTTTCCATTCCGCCACTTTAGTATTAATTTGGTCTCGAACCTCACTTCTTATCTCTCCAGTATCTCCAGAGAATAGGGCAAGGAAGCCTTGTGTTCTCGAGTTGATCACATCAATCTCGTGAAGACTGACTGTATGCACCACCTCCTTGCGCTTCTGCAAATCACCATCAGGACATTGCAAAAACTTGGTGTCCACGCCCATAGCATCGTAATCGCGCGATTTCGCAAACGATCTACCCAGCTTGGTGATCTTTCCGGATGATTTATCGATTGAGATAATGTCTCCAGCCATCACACGCTCCTTCGTCATCGCATCGATCATTTTGGTGCCCATGTCATAAACGGATTCCATGTCCGTTGTCTTAATCGTCAGCTTGCCTTGTTTCGTTCCGCCAGTCACACTTCTGTCTGTTTGTATCTCGACCACCTCTCCCTCAATCATCTCGCTTTCTTCCTTGATTCGTACACCGATGGATTTGCGAAATGCCTGCTCTAGAGCCTCTGTTTTGGACATTTCCAGGGAGAAGATCTCGGATGAAGCAAGCATCGTAAAAGGAACATCCACACCTAATGCTTGTGACATGCCCATTGCTATTGCAGTCTTTCCGGTACTATTTACTTGTCAGCTCCAACTCTTTGTGATGTCTGCGAAAGACTTGCCTTGGAGGTCCAGCAATCAACACTGCTCGTCCCGCGATCTTTCCTTCCTTGACCATCTGCAAGATGATCGCAGCGGCCTTTCGCGCCTTCTCTTGTCCAACTAATCCTTGTGAAGAAGCACGCGGTTCGAGGGTATCTGGGTCGACTCCTAGACCTCTGATATGCGAATGCGCCGCAACCAGATTGAGTCCCCGGAGTTCTTTGCTCTCGGAGACTGTTTGAATTGCCTTTTGACTGGGTTAGAGACCATGATCATGCGCGGCACGGGGCTATTAACTTACAGTAGCCATTTTGAAAGCTTTGCAGTGTTCTAGAGAAGCGTGGTGAATAGAAACGCGCAAATAACGAAGTCGCGCTGGTTTTGATGTCGAGAACCAAGCTTCAAAAGAATTAATTTGCGATGGGGTGGGAGCAATGAGTGTAGCTGTGCATGTATCACTTCCTGAACCGGTGGTCGCACTCTACTTCAAGTTCTGATAGCGTCTCTCTTAATGCGACAGGGGTATCATAATAAATATTGACCTTCATTTATCCAGAGTTTCTAAAGTTTCTACGACCTCCTATGATGCACAGCTTTCCCGCCAACGCGTGGTGACGATGTGAATCCATCGACTGCACCCTTTCTCCCCAACGCATCACATTCCTCTCATTGCAC
The DNA here is from genome assembly GCA_009613015.1 of Mollisiaceae sp. DMI_Dod_QoI. NCBI lineage: Eukaryota > Fungi > Ascomycota > Leotiomycetes > Helotiales > Mollisiaceae > Mollisiaceae sp. DMI_Dod_QoI. The sequence continues at coordinate 28,208 of VXCB01000225.1, forward strand.
ATAAGTCTTCTGCACAATTGAAGAGCATTGCAGCAAATTTTATTGATGACATAATTTCCTGTTTTCGTCTGTACTCGACAGCGCCAACGCTTCGGACGAAACAAGCCCACCCCACCAAAAGCTCTCGCGAGTTGTGCATTACCTCCATCTCCACTGCTGATAATGCGAAAGTTTCGTCTGCGAGGAGGATTCGTTGCTGGTAGAAGGCGGAAAACCTGCTAAAAGGTAAGATCTACTACAACAATTCTCAATGTCCTTAGTCGTGGTAGGCATTTAAGAGATACCGGTAGCTCGCCCAACGCGCTACCTCTCTACCCTATACGAAGCTGCATCTAGTATGGAGGCAGATGTCAACCTTCCCGAAATCTGCAGTGTTCACCTTTGCTCTTTACTTTTGCGCTAACAGATCGTGTCGTACAGACAACAGTAGTCTCCTTCATGACTTCCAAAAAGTCCAAGAAAAGAAAGTTTGCGCCTCGAGACTTCCTTGGCACTTCACCTCTCAAAACTCCCAACGATATGCCGTCACACTTTTCCTCATCTCCTCCCTCTGGTCCACGCGCAGAGCAGATTCATATCAGAGGCAGCGCGAATAGCTCTACCCCCGCACGCGGTCCACGACGAGACACGCGGGATGACTCACGAGAACGGATGCAACGGAGGTCAAGATCTCCTCCATATCGTGATAGCAGTCCGCCGCGCCGAGAGAAAAGAAGTCGAAGCAGGGACGAGAGACGGTACGAAAACAACTACAGGCCAAATTACGACTTAGGCTCGCCGGTTGGATCAAGGCCGCCTTTAGAACAGAGACGTTCACACGATTTGTATACACCAGCAAAATCGCGGCCACCATTGGAAGAGCGAGGTCAGTACCGAACTTTTTTGCCTTAAGCCCTTTAAATACTGCCTTGCGTGATGACTCATCTACCCCCCATCATTACAAATCAAATTCACCTTGATAAGTTATTCACACCTCTCAATATTTAAATGCAGCACATAAGTCCTCACTAATGAAATATAAAGGTCCGAACAACAATTATAGCCCTCTTGGAAGAAATGCACCACTTCCAGAGCCAAATCGACCACAAGCTTCACGAACGGACCTCAAAGATCAAGTCTCTGAGCCTCCGAAAACGAAGCCGACTTCCTCGGTCAATAATTCTCAAAAAGCATCGGAGGGTGCTATTATGGACACAGTCAACCGTCAAGCACAACCCCAGCAAGCCTCTGTCTCGGATTCTATTCAAATTCTTGCACATAACAAATTACAAGAGGATGTTGCCAAAGAACTGGGTGACAAAATACTCAACATTCTTGATGAATGCACAGATCTGTCGTCATTAAAAGCTCAGCAGCATGCGGAAAAGCAGAAGTTGAAGCGAAGGCAGGCAGAATTTGAGAAGTTCAAACCGCATCATGAGAAATTTCCTTCTACCAAGGATTCCCAGACTGCTGCTAAGACGGAGGCGGAAAAAGCATACAAGCTGGTGTCAGAGAAAATCAAGCAAAAGAAAATCTCCCTTGCCGAGAGCGCTAAAGAGGCCGCTGCATCTATTGTTCCCACCATCCTTGCTTGCGGTCGTGGCACTCGGGACTCATCAAAAGATGAGGAGCGTCTTGCAAGCTTGGAGAAGACTTGTGATGGCTTCATGAGACTGCTAGAGGAACAGAAGAAATTGTTAGATCAGTCGCAAAAGATGAACCAGGAGTTAGAGAAGAGCTATCAAAAGCTCGAAACCAACCATTCGCAGCAGGCGAAGAATCATGAAAACCAAGAGTCCGCTTTGCGAGAAGAGATCAATAATTTAAAATCCCAAAGCAAGCTTGATGTGGATAAGCTGTTCAAGCAAATTACTGGAGCCGAATCAACGATCCGGGATAGCGTGTCTCAGCAAATTACCGGAATCGAATCAAATCTACAGCAACTGAAAACCGACATCTCTGTAATTAAGACAGACGCTGCCAGTTTAAAACAAGCCAATGACAAAGATAAGACCGGTGTCAGCCAGAAGCTGACAGCTGTTGAGGCTCTCGCGAAACGAGTCCCTGAGATCAACGGATTGCAATCACGCTTGACAAAATTGGAGTCATCTTCTGTTTCACAAGAGACTTTTGAGGCCGGCATGAATTACGCCAACAACAAATACGTTAAGGTCGGTGGGGATTACAATACCGTCATCGAAAGCCTAAAGAAGCAATCTAAAAGTCAAGAAACGCTCGCTACGAAGATAACCAAGTTGGAGTCTTCGTCCAGTAGCGTTGAAAAAATGCAGAAAGGAAAGTTGGACCCCCTTGTTGAAAGGGTCCAAAAGCTGGAGTCACTGATAAAGATGCCAAAGCCTGTGGCCAAACCCGATGACTCAGAGCTTATAAGGTTGCATATTGACCCACTCAAACAAGACTTGTCGAAGTTGACTGCAGTTGTTGACGGGCTGAGTGCATCTCCCAGCTCATCTAAAAAAATTGATATGGCCTCATTTGATAGACGTTTGAATGTTGTCGAGCAACGATCAGCTGTTCAATCACCACCAGCGGCAGCATCCCACCATGGACAAGATCGCGACTCTATCAATAAGAGACTTACAGTCCTAGAGAAGGAGACTGGTTCTGATCTAGCATTAATTGACAGACGCTTGAGCGCTGTTGAGCAACGACCATCTGTTCAAGCACCGGCTGCAAGTTCTCAAGCTGCTCCAACATCATCAGATGTAACATCTAAGCTTACGAAGCTTGAGAATGGCGTGGAAGAAAATCGAGAGAGCATTCAAGAATTAGGAGACATGATAGGAGATGTCGTGAACCAAGCCGTCGATGCTAAAGCAGAACCCCTCGAACGCATACAGAAGGCTAATTTTGATAATTTACGGAGTGCCTTTGATACTCTTAAGCGAGATCACGATAACCTTGATAATCTTGTTCAAGAGACGAGGCAAGCAATTGCAGATGTACCCGGCAGAATGACTAGCAATGCGACACACGCTGCTATTCAAACAATTAATTCTCAAGGTGTCTTTGCACGCTCGGACCAGCTCGATCAGATGAAGATAATGTTGAACGGCGTCCTTGATGGCCACGACGCCGCTATAGGAAATCTACAATCCAGGGTAGACAACATCAACACATCCGATCTCCACAAATCAATCACCTGCTCGGTTTTGGAAAGTGTACCAAATTTGATGAACGTTGAGGCTAGAATGAATGGATTCCATTTGGAGTTGCAAACAACGCTCTCGGTTCTTCATTCTGTGGAACCAAGGATGGCCGAATTGGAGACGGTAGGAAATGCTTCAACCGAGCGCGTTCAGAGCATGCGCGGCGAGATCGACAAGTTAGCCGTAGACGTCTCGGGATGCCAAACTGCTCAGAAGAAAGCTGGCCAAGAATTCAGCGAACTTAAAACTACTATGCACAGAGATCGAGACTACCTAGTGGATGAGTTCGCACGAGTCGACGGAGAGATTGCCGAAGTCAAAGATAATGTCGAAAAAGTCGAAAAGGCAATTGCTGAAAAATCCCAGAAGGAGAAGACCATACAACCTGCTGCGGCAGCTCGGCCTCAATCTTCCACTCGACAGGTTTCACCGACAGGATCATTCTCAAGCGCAAATAGAGGTCCTTCTAGCGCCCGACCACACCCCAAGCCAGGTAGCGTCAATACTACTCGACGTCCCTCATCTGTTACTAGCGACCGACCTCCTAGTGACCGCTCCGTCAGCGATAGCAGGAAGCGTCCCTACAAACAAACAAATGGCAGCATTAGCCACAATAAGGCGAACGGTGCCGGCCCTGGTAGTCCCCCAGCAAAGAGAGCTCGTCGAACAGTGGATCTTGGTGGCGATGACCCCGAAAAGGACCCAGACTTTGATCCTGATGATGGAAATCTAGTCGAGCCTAGGATCAGCGACAGCGAATCGGATGAGTGAGTACTGACTTGGCTCCCGACTCCTCCTGGTAGGTATGTTACTGATCTTGAAGGCTGGCTCCACCGGGGAAGAAAATCATAGATCTCGTTAGCGATAGCGAGTAATGCTCTCGTTGCTTTCCCTTGGTCTTCTTTGCTTGCGCTGCGCTTGGCTGGTTTTGTGGCTGCGGCTTGCTACAAGTGGGTTCGGGGTCCGAGGCGTACATACTGTTCAAGCACATATATTTCCTTGATAACTTTTGTTTGTGTGCTTGCAATTATGCAAACAGGCGGATGCAATATTCTTTTCTTTTGTTAATGGAATGCCTAAAATGGGTTCAGAGAAACAAGACCAGGGCGGATCACTCTAGTTGCATAGCGTTGCCTTTTCATTGCTGTTTTTTGCTTTGCTTTTCGCTGATCTTTGTCGGTCTGCGGGTGCTCTCATTCATCTAAAATGTCTCGTCTCAGCGCATCGTTAGAGGCAAAGCCCTTGTTTTTCGCTAGCATCTCTAGGTCAGATGAGAATGGATGCGATGGACTTGAGATGAGAGGGTGGGGAATACGTGCAAGGGAAGCAGTGCATTAAGTGTTAATAGAACAGGCGGAGGAATGGAAGTGCATACTGAACAGAAAACAAAATATGAGTGAGGGAAGAGAAGAGAAGACAGAGTTCGCTAGCTGCCAGCCAGCTCACTAGTATCTGTGCTCGTCATCAACTTAGCGAGGACTTAAATGAGTTGAAATAAATTAAAGTTAGCTGCATGTTTAAAGTCAAGTTGATAGTAATTATAAATGCATTACAATATACTAATACATACTATAAAGCCGTACTTAATACTTTCGTTTCGTATTAAATTTTATATAATTTAATTATATATATTACTTTAAGAAATAAGTTATAATTAAGAAAATATAAATAAGAAAATACTATTAGAAACTTCTATATACAAATAGTAAACAAATCTATTTTATAAGATAAGGATTATATTTATTATTCCAAGTTATTAGCTCGTTTCATGCACGTTATCTGTGACGGCAGGAGAGGCTAGACTTCGCCCCCAATAACAAGCCTTATCCAATAATATATTTGGAATTCCGGAGCCTCGTGCAACCATTACAGACTCCCTCATGCAGCCTCATCTGACCTCCTTCCTTATAGGGCAGTAAAGGCAGGGATAAAGTTCAGAACGTCAAAAAAGCAACTTAATAACAGGGATGAGATATGGAAAAGATAAAGAAGCCTCGTGCACCTTGTGCTGTGTAACACAAGCTGCATACAGCTAACCAATGAGAGTATGAGGCATAATCATTTAGCGCATTCGGGAGTGGGCTCTTGCAGGAACTTCTTTTCTTTTCTTTGCTGCTTGGCTGTGCCGTCTTCCTGCGTGCTTTGGGGTCCTCATCGACGAGGCTGAGGTCAACCTGGGGGCCATGATTGCCGAATAATAGCGGGGCATAAATGAGGAGCGCCATCCTCACAATTTCACACGGATTTGCACTCCTTATCTCTTAAAGTTAATAGAAGATGACTTTTTCGATTTCCTTCAGGTTCTCCCTGCCGTTGATGCTTCTGCAGTTGGTTTCCGATATCGTGTATTCACAGGAAATATGTCTCAATCCTGAGGCTGGCGCGGTGGTTCCTGTAGGGCAGCCTTATACAATAAGATGGATTGCAGCCAGTACACAGTCCATTATTGAAATCGAGTTGTTGCAAGGAAATAATAATAAAATCTCATACATAACTTGTGAGTTCTCTCCCGTCTAGTTCTAGCAATGGTAAATACATATACTAACTCAAACCCTTCGGTATAGCTTCGACGAGCAACAACGGTAGCTATATATGGATACCTAGCGATTCGCTCGGTAATACCGATAACTACTTTCTTGCTATTTGCCATCTAAATGGGGATCCTTGTGCCTATACTCGTAATGGTCGATTCTCCTTTGGACCCGCGCCATCGAGCTCGAGCGCAAGTACAGGCACAACCGCAACCATGAACCCGTCCCAAGGTTCTCCCACTTCATTAAGCATACCTACGGCTTCACCTAACAGCCAGCCATCGACTGAACATCACGGGTTGACTCTTGGGTCAAAGATTGCCATCGGTATCTTTGTACCTGTCGTGGTTATTGTTGTCGGTATATGCTCTTGCTGGTTCTTTTCCGCTAGGAAAAAGGCTCGTACTATGCCTGTAGAATTGGAAGCAAGATTTCTAGGGAATTAGAGAAAGTCGTCTCACGCTTATAAGCACCTAATTATTGTCTTGAGCAAAAGAATTAAGTTCAAGTTTCGTGGATCCCAGTATGCCATCGCCGAGACTTTGTATCCAATGAAAATGCAAGAGTGGAAACGATTCTGAGACTTTTTGCTAGATTCAACGTTAATAATAGTCAATCATATAGTGCAAAACACCGTATTAGTATCCAAGGTTAAAAATTAAGACATAAACTTGCCAAATTAAATTAAAATTACAATTCAAATAAACTGCAATTGAGTCAGTAAAATAAAGCCTAAGTTTAAACGCAGGTAATTAATTACAGAATTAAATTTAAAGCGGAATTTGACTCTCTAACTTTATTACCTTATTGAAGAAATTAAGCACAATACTTGATTTGCACAAAGGTAAGGCCAGAATACTGATGCTTTGTTCGCTGTTTCCATGCTTTTATTATTTATACTTGTACATTGTAATACTGCCAATCCAAGGCTATGGGTTTTTGTTTCCTCGGCTAAAAGTCTGATTAGGAGACCAAATCCCAACGCCTGCAATGCAGCTCATACTTGCTCGCTTCTGGTGCTTTTTCGGTTTTTTTCATGTCATGGAAGAAAGGAAATCTAATCATACAAAACTTCAGCTCACTTAGAGAGAATCAGAAGGCGGCGCCACCAACACCCTCGCCAGCGAGCATTCTCACATGTCTCTCGCTAAGCTCCGTTCGCAGACCCATACTCGAAGCCTCCCTGCTCAACTTATCCCAGCCTTTCAGTCCTTGCTTCAGCGCTTCCTCCTTCGCATAATGCCTTTCTCGCAAAACCTGCTCTTCCTCCTCAAGTTTCTTCAATCTGGTTGCGATTTCATTAGGTATGCCTGAAGCTGTAGGGTCAATTCTACCGCCTGGGAGAATTGGTGGAATGCCTGCCATAGCTGGATGTGGTCGAGGTCCAGAGTTGATGTTCGCTTGACTGCCACGACCATAAACGCTAGATGAATGCTGCAATGAGGGACGAGAAGGAACACCGGCTCGAGGACCAGTGGGAATACCGCCAGATGGGCCAGTGGGAATAGTTGGTGAAGGACCGGATGAGATGGAAGGGGATGAAGGAGTCATACGGCTAACTGGAGTGGTAGCTTTTGTGGATGTGTCCTGCACTGCTGGACGAGTTGGCGGAGCTGCGCCCCAGGATGATGTGTCGGGACGACTTGCTCGGTCGTGGCCGAATGAACCTCTGCCACCTCTCATGCTGTAGGAGCCACGTGTGGGGGGTACATAGCCACGTGGTCCTGCAGGTGGCACAACAGGACCATTATTGTCGGATCTACTATATGCCGAAGCAGGACCTGAAGGAGCGCGGGATACAATAGGTGCTGTGAAGTTTCGGTTACTGCTAGGTCCAGTGGGTGGCCCGGCGGGTGGTCCAGTCGGCGCTCGAAAGCCAGCTGGCCCTCGAGGCGGTGAACGTGGTACTGCTGGACGCACAGGCGAGCGCTCTCGGGGTGTAGATCTAGCAGAGTCTCGCTCTCGAAAGGCAAGCTGTGTAATTGGTGAACGTTCTCGTGTGGGTGGCGAGCGGGGTCGTGTGTCACGGACATTAGGTTGTGTAAGTTGGAGACGATCGGGATGGATATGCGGTGATGAGCGACGAGAAGTATTCCCAGAAGTGCGACCAGAAGATCGTTCGGAGTCGCGAGCTGGTGGAGAAGGCGATCTAACTCTCCAATTCGAAGAGCTTGGGCCAGTAGGTGCGCGTTCGTCTCGACGGTCTGGACTCCTAGAACGAGCACGAGCACCTCGCGGCCCTAGGGAGGTCAGTAGGTGCACGGTGGAAGTGTTCATGAGCGTATGAGTTGCAAGATGGATTCTTGTCAAAAGAGAAGATCAGTCAGGGATGCGGACTCTCTGGCATGCTTACCTGCTGGTGGTGACCTTCTAGGAAGTGGCGATCTTGCACGCGTCGGACGTTCGCGGTCATAAGGTGACCTCGATCGCCTTCTACAGATCGCGTCAGCGAGAGGAAGCAAGCAAAGTGAGCTTCATGACATACCTTGGCGGTGATCTAGCCCTGCGATCTTCGTCTCTTCTGGGGGAAAACCTCCTCGGGCTTCTTACGCGTGGTGGTGATCTCGCCCTGGACCGCCAGTTGTCTCTGAACGGTGAGCGTTCTCTTCGCGGAGGAGTTCTGGATCGATGACGCGGGGATCTATTGCGAACGCCTGGGTGCCAGCTATCACTTGCTGGAGGGGATCTTGCCCGTTCTCTTCGTGGGGATCTATTCCTGTCGCCTCTGAATGAATCAATTCTTGGCGGTGATCGAGGGGATCGTGGCCGGGCTGTGGGACGGTATGATTCTCCAGCGCCCATCTTGGTGACCTCTCCCTCTCCCCTATTTGAAATGGTGTTAGCTCTTGCGCGCAGGAAAGTTGAGAGTCTGGATTGAATGGTGATTCCTCGAAGTTCCGGCCCGTTTCCGGGGCGTCTTTTAGTGATTTATTTTGATGTTCTCGCATTGATGCTAGTAAGGCCATTCGTCCTGGTTTTGGTGCTAAGACCCTTCCGGTTGGCGAAGAGTTCGGCCGAGAAACCAAAACACGCGGAGTCAATGTCCCAGGGTCTTCTGAGAACTGGACAGTTGTTGTACCCAAAGACAACGATCCTGGAGTGTTTCCCAAAGACACACCATGCGCCTGGCCCTCATTCCCATCGACAGCTTGGGCAATGGCTTGGATGCTCTTGTGCGGAGACTGGTGGGAATCGAATCGATCAATCCCCATAACAGCTAGGAAGCCTGCAGGACCCCGGGCGTTGCTCATCCATAGCAGGTCTGGATAATCATCCAAGTAATCTCTTGCCCAATCCACGTTCGTATATATCTCAGATTGTGGTGGTAGGCTTGGTATCCAGGGTTCGTGTTTTGCCCTTAGAGCCAACTTTTTCCATGCAGTGATATATTGAACGACCCAAGATATTCTCCCATCATGGTCCAGACCTTCAAAAAAGCGTGACCACTCTTCTTGTTGTTCCGGGTTGAGTGACATCCATTGAAGTAGTGGACCGTTGTTCGGCATAAGAAGATCGCGGGGTAGTTTTGGAGCAGAATTGGGAGATTGGGCGGAGGCCACAGACCTGGTGGCATCCCCTCTATCTTGTCCCTCGACTCGAGGTGTTCCTTGTCCTCGTCCACGTCCTCTGCCTCTGCCGCTGCTGCTGCCTCTATCTCTACCTCTACCCCTGCCACGGCCTCGGCCTCGATATGTCCCTCTCCCCCTTGGTTCCATTGTCCGATGCAGTCAGGACTGTGCGAAAGGATGTTCGAGGCTCGGACAGTCTCTCGGGATATGGCCAATGTCGGGATAAACTAATGATATACCAATAAAGAACATGAAACGAACCTTCGATCGCGATCTCGTCCGCGATAGCTATCTCTGCTTCTACTCCTCTCTCTTCGATCGCGGTCCCGGTCTCTATCTCGAGACCTATCCCTCCTGTCTCTGTCCATCTTGCCTGAACCTTATTTCTCACTAGTATTGTTTGCAGACGTCGTGGCGGTAGGTGCGATCTCGGGAATAATGTTCGGTCGGTTGAAGCTGCTGAGTATGGAAAGTCGGTGAGAAACGATACTTCGATGTTGATGTCGAGGGCCTGCTTGTATAAATTTTGGGAGAGAGCGATGTTGAAAGCGGCCGCTAGCTAAACTAGACCCCTGCTACGGGTGCTTAGTAAGTTGGGGGCTTTGCCCCTCATGCAGGAGTACTCCTGATACTCGCCATGCCCAGAAGTTTAACCACGGTCCGAGCGTACGGCGTAACTTTAGGCCGTAATTTGATTGGCTAATTACTATAGCTAGGTGAGGCTTAGTTATGGCGCGACTAATAGGAAAAGCCGGATTAAATTATATAATATAATCGTATATAAAATAATTTAAATACGAGATTTTAAAATATTTATTAATAATAATATTAAAATATAATTTTAATTTTATAATATTAAAAATAATAAAATTTATTGTCACGACTCACGTGTTACCAGTGGACCATAGGCTCAACAGGCGAGGCCTGGAAGGAGACCCTAGGTCACGTGCAGGACCTGAGGACCCTTCGGAAAGGGTCCTGGGGGTCCTGGGAGGTCCTAAGGGTCCCACGGGGTCCTTGGGGTCCCGTCTGCACAAGGGACTATATAGGCAGGGCATCTTGCCCAGATAGATAGGAGCCTTGTGCTCAACTCAAGGTAGTAATAGAACCCTATTACTGGTGACTACTTGTTCAGAATACATTTGCGTGACATATCGACCTTTACCTAGCGACTTATATCTTGGTACAAGAAGTAAGTCGTCAACCCAGAACCCGATTGGCTAGTTCAGAAGAACGATCCGTTACACTTTGAGCACCTCATAATACAAGTATCAATCGACATGCCACCAAAAGCAGAAGGGAGTGCAGTCGGGAAGCAGGTCAAGCCTGAGGCACCCGAGCCAGCAACTCCAAAACCAGTTTCTAAGCTCACGCTATAAAACACGAAGAACGAATTCGACGACGAAGACGATAACAGCGATATAAAGATAAAGGACCTATCGAAGTTCAAAATCAAAACTATTAAATTAGTTAAAGTCGCTACGCTACTAATTTTCAAAGGAAAACCTTTAGAACTTAAAGTATATTTAGCTAAGGTTATTATTTATATTAAGTATAATATAGATATATTCGAGAACGATTTAAATAAAGTTATATTCGCTATATTCTATTTAAAAGAACTAATATTCGATTATATAGAAATCTTTTTTAAAGATTTTAAAGGAAATGCGAAAAGAAATTAGAAATTTTAAACTAAAGTAATATTCGATAATTTCGAGATTTACAAAAGATATTTAATAAAAATATATAGTAATATAAATAAATAAGAAAAAGCGATTAAAATCGTTCGGAAACTTTATATAAAGAAGTTATACTTGGAATACTAAGCTATTTTTTAATAGTACGTATTTAGATTTAAGTAAAACGATATAACGTTAATAATTACGTTTTGAGAAGGATTAATAAATATAATTAAAAACGAGATAATAAAATTAAGGAAATTTATAATATTTGCGAATATAATTCAAATAATAATTATAATTACGTAAAGTATTTACAAAAGAGAGTTTAAGCGAAAAGTAAAAGTATCGGAATTATAAATTAATTCAATTATAATTATATTATATTAGAAAAATTATAAGTTTAACTAAAGTAATTAAAAGTAAAGTAAAGAGAAATTATAAAATAAAAAGCAAATTAAGAAGAAAGAAGAAAGCTATTATAATTATAAGAAAGTAAGTTATTAAATAAAGAAATACAAAGTATTAAAAAAACAAATTATAATAATAGTAAAAAAAACTATAAAAGTATTTAAAAAGAAAAAAACTAAAATTATAAAATTTAAAAAATCGTTAAAGAAACTATTTATTAAGAAAAACTACTAGAATTAGAAAAGGAAGAATTAGTAATTAAGAAAGTTAATTAAATTATTTAAGAAGTAAATGAAAATCTCGATTATAAATGGAAAATATATTAAATATAAAAGAATTTTAATTACGGAAATTTAAGAATTAAAAAATAAAACTCGGATTATATTTAATAAATAGGAAAAAACGTACTATTAGTATTAATTACTAATATGCAAAAAGAAATATTAAAATTATTATAATAATAAATATAAATAATATAAAATTTATAAAAAAACCTAAGTATATTAATTAAGTAAAAGTAAGATTACGAAAAGAATAAAAAAAACTAATTTATAATTTGTAAATTAAAAAAAGAATTTTTATTTTTCTATTATAAATAATTAAAAAACTATATTTACGAATAATAAATATTATATATACTATTAAATAAATTACGAGATTAGTAATTATATATTTTATATATTAAATAAAATTAAATTAAACTAGTATAAAAACCCGTATATATAGAAATTCTACGAAAGTAATATCGAGGTTATAATTAAAAATTTCGAGAAAAACGAAGATAATATTTAATTAAAATTATTTATTATTGGAAATTAATAAGAATAATATAAAATCTTTTAAAAAGTATTGAAAAAAAACGACGAATACGTTTTAGTAATATTTATAAAAAATGAAAAAGTATAAAACAAATATATTTCGAAAGTTTAATATAATTGCAAAATATATATTTGTAAAATATATTAGAATAATAAAACTAAATATAATTATTAATTAAAAAAATAAATTATATTAATATAAATAAATATATAAAATAAATTATATATTTTGAATTTTAGTAACGTATAGTATAAATTAGAACTACTTACGAAAAGATTTATAAAAAAGCTAAAAAAGAGGAAAAGAAGCTTTTTATATATATAAAGAATTT